>PVIH01004115.1:0-57995 GCA_004025045.1 Sigmodon hispidus
TGGTCAGTTGTGGCCCTCGGGTTTGTATGCCTCCTGTCACCTTTCTGGTCAGGGTCTGATTCTGTCTTTCAGAGACCCCTACAGTTGGTTCGCTCAGTTCGAGGTCGTGGCGGGGTTTCCCTCAGCAGGAGCCGTGGAAGTGGTCAGGGACAGAGTCCACCTGCCCCTGCCCCAGAGAGCGCTGGGATTCTGCAGCCAGTGCTGGGTCCCGGAAGTGGAACCAGCAACAATGGGAGCTGAACTCTCCCTCCCAGGCTGGGATAAAGGCACTGAGGCCTCTAGCCCCCTCCTGACCTCTGGGCGGGGTCCGAATCCACCCCTTGGAGACCCCAGCAGTTGGTTCGCTCAGTTCGAGGTTGTGGCGGGGTTTCCCTCAGCAGGAGCCGTGGAAGTGGTCAGGGACAGAGTCCACCTGCCCCTGCCCCAGAGAGCGCTGTGATTCTGCAGCCAGCGCTGGGTCCCGGACCTACCTTATTCTTGTGAGTTTAAAGTTTCATATCTAATATAGCTTTTATAATAACTAAAGAAAACTATACTTATAACTATCTAATCTTCAACATATTAAAGACCATAGAAAGATATAATATTACTTAAGTAAACAGGAAGTACAAGCAACTTCCAAAATCCAGCAATGACAGAGATGACATCTCTCTACCTGGTCGGTCACCCAAAGTTCCTTTATAATGTTGGGGCATTCATCTTCAGCCTATACGCCTAGAGTCTCCAGCATACCTTACAGGGAAGCAGGAAATTTGAAGGACATCTCTGCTCATTCTGGCATAGTTTGTCAGTTAATTCTCCTTGTGCCCTGATGAATGTCTGGCAGTTTTCCCTGTGAAGCAAGAACCTGAAGGACCATCTCAGCTTGTTCAAATTCAGAGGTCACTTTTCTCTGATTCCAACATGTCCAGTTTATACAGCATACTGTCAAGCCATCAATACAAGAAGAGTTTCTTGTCCAGTGACTAACCATTGCCACAGAGAAAGGAAATTCCATATGGAGTTTTTCAATGTCCATCATTCTCTTCAAGTAGATTGGTACTGCCAGGAGCACACGTGTCTCACTGTCCAGAAAAGTCTAAGTTCTTTATATACTTTAAATGCCATATTCTTTATGTGTTTGAAGAATATCTATCTAATTGAAACATATATTTGTATACCTAAAAAATCCTAGTTAATATGACTATAAGTTTGGCTATTACAGATGATTATTAATCTTCATTTTTAATTATAGATTATAATATCCATATCTTAAATAAGGATAGAAACATACATACAGTATAGCATAATTGACCTTAAATTTATATCAATAAGCCAGATCCATAACAATGTAAAATATTTTGAAATTAACAGCTGACTTTTGGATTAAAGTTAATTCAATAATCTTTTTAAATTTTCCTATATCATATCTCCCTTTTTTCTTAGAAAGAGATTGACTATGACCATTAAATTAATAATGAAAGCAAATGTTTATAAACATTATTTTGGGAAATCGGGTATAGCTTTCCATTACTACTTCCTGCTGGTTGAGGGGTGCTGAAAAATCTTATGAAGGTCCTAAGGCTAGATCATCTTAGTTGGCAGCCTTGAAGCTGATATGGCCATCTCTTCTCATCAGATAATTTTTTTAGGAAGTCTTTCTTGAGGAAACCATATTAGCTTGAAAGCAATTCATCTTCTTTGGAAACAAAAGCAGAACCTTTTTCCCAAAGCAACAAATCCTTAGACACAAATTTCAAAGTCAAGATGCCTTTAAAATATATATGTTCATTTAACTTAGCTGCATTTACAATCAAATGATTTTCTGCAATTAGCTTATTATCAGTTAAAAAATAAAGGAAAACACAATAATAGACATAATGCAGACTCTTGGTATAGTTTCTATCTTTACATATTTTGTAATATTTTTATTACTCTCTTTCTCCTTTTAGGGAATTTCTCTACCTTTTTTCTTTTCTCTGTGAAGACTATGTACATATTAAACATATTGTAACTTGTTTAGAAGTTTTCTCCATCTTAATCTGTTTTATTGCATACCCTTATTCATTTTCTAACCAGAAACACTATTAAAATGCTAGATTGTAAAGCACTGCTTTGACTGATGACTCTGCCTAGTTTGACTTTTCAACATGGTGGAGGTACCAGAGTCAGGCTTACTTTCCCAGTTTTGGAAATCAGGACTTAAATATTGTGGAGCTATTTACCACCCAAACTCTGGGGAAATCATATGATCAACACTGTCACTAAATAGAGCACTGTTGCCTACTGCTCATGAATTCCACTTAAGTATTTGGCAGGAGGGCCTCTTAAAGAGCCATGCAGTTTTTAACACTAAAGCTGAGTCAGGAAGGCTGTCCTAAAGGAGCTGCACATTTACTTGCCTCCAGCAAACAGTGCAGTTGCAGAAAATGCTGCTACCAAAAACTATCTTTGACTTTGTTTCTTTACTTTTCACTATAAACAGAAACCTTAAATACATCATATCCAGCTTGTTGTTTATACCTAGTCTTCTGTGAAACTTTGGGAACCAGCCTTGTTTCAGCTTAAGCTGTCCTTCAAAAGCCCACCATTTTGTAATTCAAACTCACAGACCAATCTGTCTCTACACCACAGTCCCTTGAGAAACAAAATTTAGAAGCAGCTTTTAGCTCCTCACTTCTGTGCTCTAGAAAACTTTTAAATCTTTCTCAGACTTTATGTGGGTGTTAATGCCACATGTTGGGTGCCATTTGTAGTAAGAAGTTCCTGGCCTGTCAGGCATGTGGTCCAGATACACAGACCTGCATTCCCCTAGGACTGACTAACCTTATGGCCTGGACCTACACGCTGCTGCTTAGGTTCCCCAAAATGACTCTGACACTTGTATTAATTACATTCTGCTTGGTCTGCTGCTCAGACAGAGGTTCAGTCATTTTCTTAGCCCCAAATAATCACAGAAAGGCATATCTTAATTTTATGCGGTTAGGCATATGGCTCAGGCATATTGTTAGTTTGTTCCTGCATTCTAATTCAACCCATTTCCATCTATCTGTCTTGCCAAGTGGCTCCTGGCTTACCTGTGTTACCTTTACATGTTGATCTTTGGGCAGCAGAATGGTGTCTCTCTTCAATCTGCCCTCCTTGTATGCGCTGATCCACACCCCCCCACACACACTTCTAAGATGACTACCATTGGCCAGGACATTTTTTTTTATTATTTACAGTATACATAATGACATTCTGTATCAGGTAGATGACTTGGTTGTTGCTTTCAATGTTGGTCACAGTGGGTAGTGGTAAATAAAAAGTTTAATAACTCATCAAAGGGCCATAAACAGAACAACTGCTGCATCACCCTTTCACATACACACACACACACACACACACACACACACACACACACACACACACATACACGCACACACAGTGGTTCATGCAATATTATATTAGAGGGAGAAGAAAAATGTATGAACTGGAATATGGAGAAAGCTATGAAATGCTATCTGTTGTTTACAATATAACCACATACACATGAACTCACAGCAATTGTAATTGCCTGCCTAAGACCTGAACAAGTTTGAGCTGGTCAACATTTCAGCATGGATTAGGGGAGGTTTGTGGAGGTTCAAAATCTAGAAGAATGTATTTGGCACTTGATGACTGCTAGAAGAAGGATATTCACTTTTTGTATGGTAGTTTGCTGTTGATTGTTGATGAGTGTTTTATCTTCTTAGCAGATGGCCCCATACTCATAAACATATAAACAACAGTAATTAGACTCAATGTGCAATTAGTCTTTATAATAAAATACATGAACCTGAGAGGGAGACATATGAGGGCAATAGGCGAGAGTACTAGAAGCAAATACTGGTTGTATAAGTGATTTTACTGAATTGCAAATATGCCTTAAATTTTAAAATATTAAGAAAACTATTATGAAGTAGAAAATTAGTCTTAGGTTATTGAATACTTGAGCAATGCCAGCCATGTGTACAATTTCATGAAGTGGGGTGTAAGCACAATCAAATGGTGATCAGAAATCTGGTAACATTTGTGCCACAATTGCACCACTTATCAGGCAAGCAGGTTACATGGTAGATCATAGGTTTTTGTGGCTGGGTGGTAATTTCCTTTTTTCTCTGATTGGGTGCAAAATATATTCTAGTACCACAGACACAAGTCAGTATGATGAGAGTCTATGATAGATATCAAATAAACTTATCTTTGTTCAATGAGTTATAAAGGTATTGTCTTAGGTAATAGAGATTTATCATCAATTTTTGAAGAGTAAAAAAATGAGTTGTTTGGAGGACTTAATGAAAAATCAAATACAATAGTTCTGCTAAGGAAACATAGCAAGAAAAATGTTGCCTAACAACATTCTGCTATATCCATAAATCATTGTCTTGCTCAGGTTGCTATCAAAGAAACTTCAGCTGCAATAGATGGAAACTAATACAAAGATCCACACACATGGATAATGTGAAGAGAGTGAGAGACTTTGGAACAATCATTTCTAAATTTCTAAATATCTTAATTAAGAACCTCTACTAAGGGCTCAGGAAACTATGTAGAAAAGAAATCAGACAAACTATAAAATCAGAGGGGATAAATCATATCAAGTAACCTTTGTTTTCTAGACATAACAGGGTTAATGTACATGGTTATACTTATGCATTAAACAAAGTATGATAATTTTCTGCAGAAATTCTTCAAATTCTTAGTCACACATTAACAAGTTGTTAACATAGCCTTTTAGATATTATCAAATAATATTTTAAATAATTAACTATTTATTTCTTATTAACTACAAGGTAAAACATAAACATATTCTTCATTTAAGCAATTTACTTATTTGTTACATTGCTGAGCTAAATTTTTTAAAAATTAAATAGGAAAATAAGGTAAAAAGTATCAATGCCATTTTAGAAGCTTCCCATGTGCCCACCATCAGCCATTTGTGTGACTTCTACTTTATTTTTGTCTAGTCTATATTTAAGTTATCTAAAAAATGGACTGGATGATCTTGACAGTTGACTTTTCTTGGTTCTCATTATGTTTGTAAATTCTGCATTTTTGCATATAATTACAGCTTATGTGTTATATAACTACATTATCATTCACGTATCTTTTATATAATTAAGCGGCAATTTTTATTATGATATTATGAATTATGTGAATATACTTAAACATCATTTTTAGTATAAGTAGTTTTATGCATGTATTTGCACATGTTAATGTGGGGATGAGTGGTCTTGTATTTGTATCTGAGCATGTATATACTTGTGCATGTGTTGGCATGTATGTGTTATCAGAGAAATCATGGATATACTTTCTCAATAGTATCCATCTACCATCTACCTGATCTTTAGGTTGGGACAATGTCTCAAGGTCTTGAAACCATCTGATTAGGCTATTATGCCTGGCCAGCAAGTCTTAAGTTCCTCTTTTTTCTGGATCTCTAATTATGATATTATAACAAAGGTCATTTTGAACTTTTGAACTCTGTAGTGGTGATTGAACTAAGGTCCTGCAGCGTATCAGTGATGGAGCTTTTGCAACAGCCCATTTGTGGATGTCTTATAGAAAGGATGGATGCATTTCTGATAGAATGCATTTAGAAGCACCGTTTCTAAACTATTCATATGATTAGCTTTGTTAAATTGAGCAGAATAACAACTTATGATGGAATCCACAAATTTTAATTATGGTCAATAGTAGATGATAATATTTTTTCAAGGTTTCTGCATAATAGTTTAGTCTACATTGCAGCAAAGTACTTTGGTATTTTCTGGTATGCATTACTTTGGATTGAAGAGAAGGCTCCGGTTAAGAGCAGGTGACAGTTAAGCAGTCAGATTAGGAGCTCATACACACTATCAACAAAAGGTCAGTAGAAATGTGATACATTTACATAATGTAAAAATATGCAAATAGACAAATGGCTCACATGTTTAATTTTAGCACTCAGTACGCGGAGATGAGCAAATCTCTGTGGTGAGGCCCATCTAGTCTATGTAGTGCATGCATTACAAGACCCCCACACCTACATAATAAAGAGACCTTCTATCAAAAGAAAGGAAAAAAGAAAATCAATGCCAAAATTATGAAATCCACAGGAGAATGGATAGAGCTATATACAATATAAAATCATTCTGAGTGAACTGATCCAGATCCAGAAAGATGAACATCCTTAACATATTTTCTCTCTTGTAAGTAAAACACTTAACTTGAGATATGTGTGTTTAAGTGGAAACAGCAATAGGCATCAGAAATAAACACTAAGTAGATACAAGGAAAGTAGCTTTCTGTGGGTGAAAGACAGAACATAGTAACACATAAAGTAAGGTAAAGTGGAATAATTAAGCAGAAAGCTTTAAACTATTAGTGAATAATAGAAAAAGGAAAAGTGAATTTTAATAAAGCTATCTATAATAGAAGAAGGGGGCAATAGCCCAAGATAATATTTGTACAACTATAAATCCCCAGTACCAGGAGCAGGTTATCTTTTTGTTTGATTAATATGATCCCATAGATCTGGAAGCATTATAGGATATTGTCAATCTAATTGCCTACCTTAAGGAATTTAACAGAAAATCCTTGTTACTGAACATATGACAGATTGAATTAAGAGAAAACAAGCTAATATTTGTATGGAAACATCATCACTACTGGTTAGCTCTTATAGTGTTGGAAAAGGCTAAACACACTACTAGAAGAGGAAAATCATCAATCTCACCCTACTATAAACTACAACAGTGAATAACATGGCAGGCTATGCCTGTTGCTTCAATAGCATCATGGATGTTATTGGAGTAACCAATCACTTTTTTTTTTGGATCTAAGGTCTGCAATATTAAATGAAACCCATACATGGCACAGTTATCAGGGCCAACAACATGTGGCTGCATACATGAGAAGCTGTAAAGCATCTTTCATTTAAAGTAGATGGTGATTAACATACTGTCCTACAATGGACCTATGTACATAAAATGACTCTTTAGAATGTTCATTCCTAAAGGAAACATATATATGTTTTACTCACTTGCTTTTAATGTGTAAATATTATTATAGAAGAGGTATGTGGAAATAGTGTAAGAGGTGGTGGATAACTACAAAATACAAACAAACAAGACGAACAAATAGAAAAACTGTCTTCTAGGCACAGCATTGCACCAACACATATAAACCCACATTGGTAGTAACAGCATGCATTAAACTAGTGCAAATCCAAGCCATATCAAATTACATCCTTAAGAGCAAAACAACCCATCCCCCATAGCCATGGACCTTTGGTAAATTTTAGCTGCTAGGTAAAAGAATTTATTTATTTGAAGAGTGAGTCCTTTTATCTACTGATCATGCTTCATTGTAAGGCCATATATTCAAGAATATTTGGGCAGCATACATTGGTCTTGGTGGGAAAAAGAAAGACATGAAGTTTGAGCTATATTAAAGTCTAATAGATTAGGGAAAGATTAAGAGAAGAAATTACATGGTTAAAGCAAAAAAGATACATTTAATCAAATTCTCAAAAATTATAAACATAAAAAATCTTTTTTTTCTTAATTTATTTTTAAAACTGTCTTTTTTCCCCCATGTATCCCCCTACCAACCCATCCTTTCCTCCTCCCAAACCCTCCCAATCTGCCTTCAGCTTTCCCCCAAACCATTCCCGGATGCCCTCCCAAAAAGGGCAAGAAGTCCCAAGGTGGATCAGCTCACTGTGGCACATCCACTCCAAGCAAGTCTAATTTCCTCATCTCAATATCAAGACTGGGCTAGGCGCTCATCTGCAAGGAAAGGGATACAAGGTGTCAGCCCATTTACAGGAACACAGTCTGATCCCACCCCTCCAGGCTCCACATACTACCCATGCCAATCAACAGTCACCTACCCTTGGAGGGCATAACTCCTTTTCCCATGGTTCTCAGTAGCTGTTCTTGATTCAATGGGCTCCTCAGAGCTCCAGCTGCCTGTCTCTGTGGGAATCCTCATAATCCCCATCCCTTTGCTCATACAGACTCTACTTCCCAGCTCCCTAGCTGGAAGGGGAGCTCAGCCTAGTGATCAGGCATGACTCTTTAGAATGTTCATTCCTAAAGGAAACATATATATGTTTTACTCACTTGCTTTTAATGTGTAAATATTATTATAGAAGAGGTATGTGGAAATAGTGTAAGAGGTGGTGGATAACTACATTCATTGGTAGATGTAGTTTCTGTGATGATACTTAGGGTGGTTATTCATTTGATTACAGGGGAAGTCCTGCTTAGGTACCCCCTTTACTATTGCTTGGAGCCAGAGACATCCTGTGAGTTCTCGGTGGTTTCCCTATAACCTGGTCTCTTTCTTGCTCCACAGTGGCTTCCTCTTTTCTTTTTCTTTTCTTTTTTTTTCTTTTTTTTTTTTTTAAGAATTAAACACAAATTGCAAATTCTTAACCAAATTAAACAAAACAATACAAAACAAAAAACAGCGAAGACCTACTTCAATAAAACTAGAAATTAAAAGACAAACATTATAACAGATATGAATGAAATTCCCAAAAATCATAAGGACATATATTATAAATTTGTTTCGATAAACTGAAGATTCTGAAAAAAAACAAAAAATGGTGAGTTTTTAGATAGCAAAAATAAACCTAAGTTCAATGAATGATTTTTAGCAAATGCATATTATATAATCTTGAAATATATAAAATTCTAATAAAATATTCCATACTAAAAATTAAAAATAGCAATAACAAAAACAGACACAGGAAAATATGAACTTACTACCCAATTCTACTATAACTTAAAGAACTATGATGAATACATATTATATTATTCCATAAAACTTACAAAAATAAACCAAGCCTTTAAAAGTTACAAAGCCAGGGAACCCTGTTATTAATCATAGTATTTCTTTTTTTTAAGCTTTTTTCATATATATATTTATTATTTGGTGTTTTAACATCATGCACCCCTTAAACTCAGATATCAGATCTCTCAGTATAATGCCCACTCTTATCTCACCATTTATAAAACTGCCCATTCATTCTGCTCATTTACTTACTGGAGCATAATTAATCACCCTGTGGCCAGACCCTTAAGGAAAACAAGTCTTTCCTTACCCACTCCTCTGCCAGAAGCCATCAATGCAGAAGTGAGGCATTCTGACACTTAGCTGTGTTCTAGCCTTGATTCTTGTGTACAATGACATCTCTCTCTTTTTATATATATTTTTTTAAAGTCCACTAATGAGTGCGTACATCCCCTGCTTATCTTTCTGTGACTGTGATACCTCACTCAGGATGGTATTCTCTACTGTAGTTACTGTAAGGTATAAACCATGCTAAAGCAAATGAGAGTGTGTACCATCAAATAAGAAAATCCAAGAAATAGTGAAAGTCTGGTTTTGTTAAGTTCCTAATTCTTTTCAGAGAACTTTTTCTTCTTTTCAATCATATTGGACTTTTGTGATCTTACATTTTGATAGTTGCATGTATTTTCATAAAAATTCTGAACACTGACAAAATTTTTATATATTATGTACTACTTATCATGATGATATAATTTTTCTACATTTATGTTGTAAAAGCATTTCTTTGAAATGTCATAGCCATAACATTTAAAAGCTAAAAGTAAATTAAAGCCATTTCTTTTAGGACACCAGAAATCTTGGTACTAGACTCAAAAAGATATTACTTGAATTTTTAACATACAGGGAGAAATATACCATCATTAAATATCAAATATCTTAGTGAATATTAATGAATGCTTTTATTTAAAATCCCTTTTTTTGTACTTACAATAATTGTCTGTGTCTGACTAGCTAATGCACAATACTTGGATAGGTCTAAAAATTATCTCCTAAGGATAAAAATCATACATCAAAAACTTCCCTATGTGCTATGAACTTTGGAGACTAAATATATTGCATTGTCTGGCTTACCAGAAATGCTCTTCAATATTGAGATTGAATTCCATTAAAAAAAAAAAAGAAAAAAAGAAAGTTGCAATCAATTTTTACTTGATACATTCAGCTACTCAATGAGATTAGATGTTAGAATTTATAGTGTAACTTGTTGTACAAATTATAGCTTTCTTGCAAGTCTGAAGACAGAAAAAGTATGCAGTATATTTCTTGCACTTGGTGACAGCTTTTAACTGGAGACATAAACTAGTAGTGATCTGATAAGAAGTGAAGTAAGACGACATTTCAATTCGAAAGGAAGCTGTAATGACCTGAAATATTGTTCTTTTAGCTCACTTAGATTCTGCTAAAATGATGGAAGCTAACAATCTAAAAGGGGAAAGAAACACTGCATGGGAAATGAATCCCACTCGAAGCCTCATCAGAAACTGAAGCCAAAGCCCCACAGTTCATATGTGACTACAAGGGCATAATTCAAATCAAATTCATGGCTGTAGTCCAGTAAATGGAACAACTGATATTTTGGTTAGAAAATTGATGTTAGTAAGAGAAAAAGATGCTTCAAACAATTAATTACTTACATAATAAGTATGAAATTATATAATTTCAAAGACGTTAAGTATTTGACTTTCTTACATTAATGTCACAACTAAATCAATTCTAAACCTACATAGCTGTGTATTTGTTATCTTATATATGATCAAAGTAAGAATAATAAATAAGTCATTGTTATTTATTTTCATATATACATATATAATAGGATTTTATCACTTTTCATTTTCTCATGTCTCCTTTTTATGATGATACACTGTTATGTATGAGTAGCACAAATCTAATTTCTAAAATGATTTAATTTCTTTTTATTTAGCTAACCATTAAGGTCACAACTGATTAAATTTAGACTACAAAACTGCATATGCTTACTGAAAGTTCCCAATAAAGGTCAATAGAAAATTAAAGAAAAACATTTTGGCAATGTAAACATTAATATTTTATCATAATAAAAAAGCTATGGTATTTTCAGAATCTTATGCCATTTTGAAACCTTTATTTAAGATGATCTGTTAAATTGACTGGATTGTTTTAATTTTAAAAGAAAAATAAAATTTTCACTTTTATGCAGCAAATATACTTTAATCTTATGATAACACAATAACATTTTTATAATAGGTATTTTATCATCATCAGCAGCAATGGTAAGAGTTATATTGTTGTAATTCACTCAAATTGTACTACAGTTAAATATTTACAACAATGTTTTAACATCAATATAATTACTCTTATATACTGGCAATATAAGTTGAAGTTAGAGTTCCATAAAATGACGGGTTATGTTGTAACAACAGTAGAGAAAAAGTTAGACACTTGGAATATATTTATCTGTGATTTCTCAACTCATCAAGAAAACATGTGTTGTCCTTTTCTGTTTTGCATGTGTTGAAGAAAATAGAATGCTTAGTGTCCTGTGTCTTATGGTGGTAGATTTTGTGACATAATTCATAACTCTGTATATTTAGTTCTTAGATTTTTTATATGCTTAAGCACCTACAGTTTTGAAAGACTGAAAAGGGTCCAAAAATGAAAATAATTGGTATAAGATTTAAAGGAAGATATATTTCAAACACAGAATGTTAGAGCCATTCTATTAATACTCATGTTCATGATTTTAAAACACAGATGTAGATAAGCTCTGCTTATTTAAAAGTTTTCACTAAGAAAATATATACACTACTCAAAAATAAACTACATGTTATTTTGTGGTACATTGTCCACAATTACTTCTTTCTGGTTGTTGGTGCTCCATGTCAGCCTGCCTCTAGAAATGCTGTTCTCCCTAAGATACCAATAAAGTATACTTCTCGGCCTGTTTGTACCTTCTGGTTATTCCTGAACTATGAGGGAGAGCTGTTTAAATGCCCATGCTTTGATAAAATTGGTCGTCTGAGCACTTTTAAATTTGCAGAGCTAATGAAGATATTGAATCTATTTGTGATTATGAAAACTTTATAAGTATATGTAAGTAACTATATTTATGCCAATGTTTAAAAATAAAAATCATTCTATTACCTAAAATACCCTCTTATTCTTGGTTCTCTTACCAGAGAGTTATGTGTTCAGGAAATAGCATGCACATAATCATAGATGAGTATTGTCTGTATTGAAATAAAATATTAATCGTACAGATAAAATTAAACATTAGGTTGTGTGCTATGTCTTATTAAACTGCTTCTTATGAAGTACTTAACTCAATAGATGCTACTCTTATTAATAAAAAATACACAGAATATGGTCAAAATCCAGTCCTACTAATATTTTATGTAAGTTGAAACTGATTTTGAGGCTGGCAATTCACCTCAAAGACCCATATAGTACTTGCTGATAAATTTATACTTGTGAATTTATCATTAGGAAAAGAGCATAATAAGCTTTAGTTCTCTTTGAAACTCTGGGTATTCGGTATCTAGTAAAAGAGACAATCCCACTAAGTTGGACTAAATTATATATTTACAAAAATAATGAGCAATTATGTATAAATTATTATATTGGTACTTTTAGTCTAGAAATGATGGTATTTTTGAATGTCACTACCACTTACACTTGCTTTCCTTTAATTTTTTAATCAATTTATTTTTATTATGAATAAGTTCATAATTTTTATTTGTGTATATTCTTGTTCAAGATACCTTCCCCCACTCACCCCTTCTAGTCACTCTCTCTTCTCCACATCTCTTTATCTCCTAGCCAGCAAGGGCAGGAGGTCCAAATGTCCTAGTATGGCTTAGTTCAGCATCCAGTCTAAGTACATCCAGTTTCAACACCCCAACATCAAGACTGGGCATGTGTTCCTCTGGAGGAGTGGGATCCAATTAGCCAAACAAGGTGTTTCAGATCTCAAGCTGTTCAGTGTTTGTGGTTTGCATCTTGGAAATGCTTTGCTTTTTGCTTTTTTTGCCTAGAATTCACTAATGAGTGAGTACATCCCCTGCTTATCTTTCTGGGTTTGTAATACCTCGATCAGGAGGATATTCTCCAAATCCATCCATTTGCCTGCACATTTTAGGCTATCATTTTTTCTCACTGCAGAGTATAGTACTCCATTGTGTAGATGTACCACAGTTTGTTAATCCATTCTTCAGTTGAGGGGAATTTAGATAGTTTTAACATTCTTGCTGTTACAAACAATGCTGCTATTAACATAATTGAGCTACTGCCTTTGGAGTGAGAATGTGCATCTTTAGGGTATATGCCCAGAAGTGGTATTGCTGGATCTTTGGGGAATTTGATTCCCAGTTTTCTGAGAAACCACTAAACTGCATTTCAGAGTGGCTGAACAAGCTAATACTCCCACCAGTAGAGGAGTGTTCCCCTAACTTCGCAGCCTCTCCAGCACAGGCTGTCATCTGTGTCTTTTATCTTAGCCAATCTGACAGATGTAAGGTGGTGTCTCAAAGTTGTTTTGATTTGCTTTTTTTTCCTTTATTTATTTTGTATTTATCAAGAAAAACAGTAAAATGAATTTAAAATGCTGATAAGTTAACAATAACTATAAAGAAGATAAAAATCATAAGCATGACTTATCAAGGGTGATAATGCAAATAAGATTGCTACACATATATTTACTTTGTGTTCAGCTTTCCCTCTGAATTTTTTTTTTGCCATCCCTGTATATCCCCATTCAAGGTCCCTTCATTTCTCTGATGGCTAAAGATGTTGAGCAAGTTTTCAAATGCCTTTCAGCCATTCCTAATTCTTTTGCTGAGAATTCTCTTTTTAGTTCTGAACCCCATTTTTTGATTGTGTGATTCAAGGCTTTTGGCTCTAGTTTTTTGAGTTCTCTATATATTTTATAGGTCAGTCTGCTCTCAATTGCAGGGTTGTTGAAAATCTTTTCCCATTCTGTAGGCTGTCTTTTTGTACTATTGATGGTGTCCTTGGCTTAACAGAAGTTTCTCAGTTTTAGGAAGTTCCCTTTATTGATTGTTGTTCTTAGTGTCTGTGCCACTGCTTTTATATTTAGGAAGTACTCACCTGTGCCAATATGTTGGAAGGTATTTCCCACTTTCTTTTCTATTAAGTTCAATGTTGCTCGGTTTATGTTGAGGTCCTTGATCAACTTGAATTTGAGTTTTTATGGAGGGTGACATGTTTGGACCTATTTGCATTTTGCTAAAACATCTACTACTACCCAGCTGTGCCAACCCCATTTGTAAAGATACTATCTTTGGGCCTCTTTGTTGAACATCAGGTGTACATCCATTTTTAGGTTAATGCCCAGATCCTCAATTCAATTCCACTGATCCACAAGTCTTTTTTTTTTTTTTTAATGCCAGTACCATGTTGTTTTTATTACTGTAGCTCTGTAGAATAACTTGAATTCAAGATGGTGATGCCTCCTGAGATTCTTTTGTTGAGCAAAATTATTTTGGCAATCCTGGCTTTCCTATTTTTCCAAATGAAGGTGAGTATTATTCTTTCAAGGTCCATAAAATAGTATGTTGGGATTTTGATGGTTAGTGCTTTGAATCTGTAGATTACTTTTGGTACAATTGCCATTTTTACTATGTTGATCTTACCTATCCAGGAACATGGAAGAACTTTCCATTTTCTGATATCCTCTTCAATTTGTTTCTTCATTCTTTAAAGTATTTGTCAAATAGATCAGTTACTTCTTTGATTATAGTTACTCCAAGGTATTTAATGCTATTTGCAAGTATTATAAAGGGTGATGTTTCCCTTATTTCTGTTTCAGCCATTTCATCTTTACTTTACAGGAGGGCTATTGATTTCTTTGAGTTAATCTTGTATCCTGCTACATTGCTGAACATGTTTATCAGCTGTAGAAGGTCCCTGGTAGAATTTTGTGGGTCACTTACGTATACAATCATATCATCTGCAAACAGGTTCACTTCTACGTTTCCAATTTGTATCCCCTTAATCTTGTATTGTTCTCCTGTTGCTTTAGTTAAAACTTCGAGAACTGTACTGAATAGATAAGGGGAGAGAGGACATCCTTGTCTAGTTCCTGATTTTAGTGGGATTGCTTTGAGTTTTTCTTCATTAAGTTTGATGTTAGCTGTTGGCTTCTTCTAAATTGTCTTAATTATATTGAGATATTTTTCCTATATTCCTGATCCCTCCAAGGCTTTTATAACAAAGAGTGTTTGATTTTGTCAAAGGTTTTTTCAGCATCTAAGGATGTGCTCATGTGTTTTTTTTTTTTTCTTTTAGTTTGTTTATGTCATGGATGACATTTATGGTGTTTTGCATGTTGACCCATCCCTGCATTTCTGGGATGAAACCTACTTGATCATGGATTATATTTTTTATATATTGTTGTATACAGTTTGCCAAAATTTTGTTGAGAATTTTATCATCAACATTCATGAGGGAAATTGGTCTGTAATTCTCCTTCTTTATTGTGTCTTTAAGTGGATTAGCTTTTAGGGTAATTGTGGCCTCATAAAAGGAATTTGGCAATATGCCTTCAGTTTCTACTGTGTGAAATAGTTTGTGGAGTAATGGTAGTAATTCTTCTTTGAATGTCTGGTGGAATTCTGCACTGAAACCATCTGGATCTGGGCTTTTTTTACTTGGGAGTCTTTTAATAACAGTTTCAATTTCCTTTAGAGTTATAGGTCTGTTTAGGTACTTAATCTGGTCTTCATTTAATTTTGGTAAATGATACCTGTCCAAAAAGCTGTCCATTTCCTCTAGGTTTTCCATTTTTTGGAATCAAAGTATGATCTGATAATTCTCTGGATTTCCTGAGGGTCTGTTGCTATGTCCCCCTTTTCATTTCTGATTTTTTTATTTGGATACTCTCTCTACTTTTTGATTAGTTTTGGTAAGGGCTTATCAATCTTGTTGACTTTCTAAAGAATCAACTCTTTGATTCATTAAATCATTCTATTGTTCTTTTTGTTTCAATTGTATTGATTTCAGCTCTAAGTCTCATTATTTCCTCTGTTCACTGATTTTAGGTGAGTTTGCTTCTAATTGTTCTAAGGATTTCAGCTGTACTGTTCTCTAGTATGGGATTTCTTTGGGCTTTTCATATCGGCTTCTAGTGCTATGAATTTTCCTCTTAAGACTGCTTTCATTGTATTTCACAAGTTTGGGTATTTGTGGATTCATTTTCATTAAATTCTAGGAAGACTTTGATTTCTTTCTTAATTTCTTCCTTGACCCAGAGGTCATTCAGCTGAGTGATGTTTAGTTTCAATGAGGTGGAAGGCTTTCTGTGATTTTTGATGTTGTTGAGCTCTAACTTTAAGCCCTGGTGGTCCAATATAATACAATGGATTATTTCCATTATTTTTGTATCTGTGGATATTTGCTTCATGACCAATTATGTGATCAATTTTAGAGAAAGTTCCTTAAGGAGCTGAGAAATATCTATATTCCTTTGCATTTGGGTGGAAGCTTCTGTAAATATCTTTTAAGTCCATTTGCATCATAGCCTCTGTTAGACTCCTTATTTCTCTGTTGAGTCTCTGTCTGGTTGACCTATCCAAGGGTGAAAGTGGGGTATTGAAGTCTCCCACTATTAGGGAGTGAGAATTGATATGGTATTTGAGCTTTAGCAATGTTTCTTTTACATAGGTAGGAGCCCTTATATTAGGGGCCTAAATATTCATGATTTAAATCTCCTCTTAATCAATTTTTCCTGCGATGAATAAGTCCTGACTAACTTGGTCTCTTTCAATTGCTTTTAGCTTAAAGTCTACTTTGTTAGATATTAGGATGGCAACCTCAGCTTGTTTCTTAGGGCCATTTGATTGGAAAATCTTTTCCCAACCCTTTACTCTGAGCCTGTGTCTGTTTTTGTGGTTGGGGTGTGTTTTTTGTATGCAACAGAAGGATGGCTTTTGTTTTTGTATCCATCTTGTTAGTGTGTGTTTTTTATAGGTGAGTTGACTCCATTGGTATTAAGGGATACTAGTGACCATTGATTGGTATTTTGTGCTTTTTGTTGTTGTTGTAGCTTGTATGTAATTCCTTTCTCTGGGCTTTGCCTTTGTGGAATAATTGAATGTTTGTGTTTTCATGGGCGTATCTGGGATCCTTAGGTTGAAGTTTTCCCTCGAATGCTTTCTGGAGCATCCAATTGGTAGATAGGTATTGTTTCAATCTGACGTTGTCATGACATATCTTGTTAACTCCATCTATGGTAATTGATGATTTTGCTGGGTATAGTAGTCTAGGTTGGCAGTCATGCTCTTTTAGTATCTATATAACTTCTGACCAAGCCCTTTTTTGCTTTCATCATTTCCATTGAATAGTCAGGAGTTATTCTGATGGGTCTGCCTTTATAGGTAAGTTGGCTGTTTTCTTTTGCAGCTCTTAAATTTTTTCTGTGTTCTGTATATTCTAAGGATTGATTATTATGTGGCAAGCGGACTTTTTTGGGGGGTCATATCCATTTGGTGTTCTGTAAGCTTCTTGTATCTTTACAGGCATTTCCTTTTTTAAGTTAGGAAAGTTTTCTTCTATGATTTTATTGAATACATTATCTGTGCCTTTTAGCTGGTATTATTCTCCTTCTATTCCTATTATTCTCAAGTTAGGTCTTTTCATAGTGTCCCAGATTTCCTGAACATTTTGTGTTATGGCTTTTTTTGGTTTTAGTATTTTCTTTGACTGATGTATCTAATTCCACTACTGAGTCTTCCACGTTAGAGATTCTCTCTTCCATTTCATGGATTCTGTTGGTTATGCTTGTATCTGTATTTCCAGCTCTTTTTTTTTTTCAGATTTTCTCTTTCCATCTTTTTTCACTCTGTGCCTTTTTTATTGCTTCTATTTCAGTTTCTAGTTCCAGGAATATTTCTTTCATTTTTTGGCTTACCTTTTCTTGGTTTTCTTTCAAGGATTTTTCTTCTATTTCTTTAAGGGATTTTTTTTTATATCTTCTTTGATAGCTTCAATAATCTTCATAAAGATGTTTTTGGTTTTGCTTCCTTCTGTTTCCTCTTCATTGCTCTGTTCATGTCTTGTAGTTGTAGAACCACCAGTTTTTTCTGGTGTTGCCTTGTTGTTCATTATATTATTATATGTATTTTTGCACTGGCGTTTGCCCATTGATTCAGTGGTTCACTATTAGGCTGCTTCTAGTTAGTTGGGGTAAGACGGCTTGTGTGTCTCCTGTCTCCTCTGACCAAGGTGTCTGCTCGATCTCTGATCACTAACTGTGCTCTGGATAGGGGTCTGAAGTTTAAATCCTCAGTCCTTCTCTGCTGACGCAGTTGGAGGCCGGATTGGCCAAGCAAGGTCTCCTCTTGTAGGTGTGGCTGAAGGAGCCCCTCACAGCCAAACTCTAGTCCTGTCTGCTAAGGAGAGTCTAAGATCAGACTCTCCAGATTGACCCTGGTCCAGGAGATTGACTCTCCACAGGGGTGATCAAGTGTCAGAACCTGATTACCTCTTGACAGGGTCTGAATTTCAAAAGCCGATTCATTGATTCTTGTATTGTTCCTTTTATTTCTATTGTATTGATTTCAGCTCTAAGTTTGATTATTTCCTGCCATCTACTCCTTCTAGATAGTTTGCTTCTAATGTTCTAAGGCTTTCAGCTGTGCTGTTAGTTCTCTAGTGTGAGATCCTTTCATCTTTTAAATCGGATTTAAAACCCAATGCATAGTGATATTGAAAAGACAATGGACAAATTTTAACATTTAATTCATTAATAATGAATAGTGGTAAGAGAAATGGAATGCTGTTTGCTGATATGTATGTTTTATATTTGAAACTAGAGGTACTTGGAAATAAATTATTACATAAAGACTTTGATAAACTGGAAGCATGAAAAAAGTGATGCTTTTAAAGTGAAGGATTGCTCTGATAGTACGCAACTGACTATAATTGAGTGTGTCTACCACTATGCTTAATGTGTTATATTTGAATAACATAGATGACACTGTTCTTGTTGGAATAAACCTATCCAGACATGCCATGTCTTATGCAATACTTTTGACAGTTTCATCATTCAAATCAGAAAAGAAAAATTTATGTCAGAATTACTGTTATGTTGATGTGCCTGGTATTCTTTTGTCGTACTTAAGTCTTAGTTTTGACTTAAGTGTGGATCTTGGAACTACAAAGAATTGGGGCTTGAAAGATAAGTGTGGTAAAAAAACACAAGCCACACAAGCACTGGGGCTCTATTTAAAAGTCAGCATCCAATGCTAATATCTATGCACACAATATTTCTATGGGAAGGTAGAAAATTAAAAAAAAAAGAAAAAACAGAATATCCACAAGTTTCTTGTCAAGCTAGCTTGCATGTCAGGTAGCATGAAAAAACAAACACACAAACAATAAACAAAGCCCATAATAATCAAAAAGTAGAAGAGTTTTAACTTCAATAAAGTGTAATGTACATTTGTTCTCTAACATACATGTCTATATGGTGTCAAACACAGGCTGCATTCATTCACACAAATGTGAAAGCATACACAAACACACATACCCATACAAATTTTATAAACACATAAAATAGTAAAATTTTTAAAGAATGAAAAAATGACATATAAAAATACAACATGGTGGGATTGGTACTAGTATAGTGTATACAGCCCCAATGCCGACTCTTGGTGAGAAGTAGACAATACACAGACTGCAAGTTCAGATTGCATTAGAGCAGGTCAGGAGACTTTATGGGACATTACTTAAAAGGGAGCAGCATGAAATGTTATATTTTGATGTTAATAGTCTCTCATGTTTTCCTCCTCTTTTTCTCTTTTTTGTATGTGTCTCTCTCTGTCTCTTTCTTGGTGTGTGTGTGTGTGTCTGTGTGTGTGTGTGTGTGTGTGTGTGTGTGTCTGTGTATAGTGTATGTAAACTACAGTTGTGTGTTTCTATGCTTCTGTTCTCAGGAGAGACAATGGGAATACACAAAAGACAATTCAGTACCAGATGTCTTTGGAAAATAGATCCATAAATGCTATTCAATTGACTCTAAAACTAGGCAGAACTACCTGTTATCTTTCTCAGATGCTACCTAGATTTTATGCTTAAATTTTAATATAATGTTATTAATTTCTCAAGATTTTCATATTTGCTTATATTCAGTCCTTACCTCTACCCTAACTCCTCTCAGATCTAATCACACCTCCCCATTCTCTGAAAGCCAACATTATAAAACATACTGGAATAGTAAAAGCATATCTTTATAAAAAGCTATATAAAACAGTATATTCTGGATGTGTAATTGCCAGGCTCTAGGAGATGCTATAGTTAACCACAGGAACTTTCAAGACCATACTACACTAATTATATATATTACAGGAGGAAAAAGACAATGATTTTTCTTTTATATTTAGTACAATAAAGAAGACATATAAGGAGTTGAGGCACTGACCTCTTTGATATGGCCATGCCCATATAAAACCCTCACATTCACTTAGGACTTCACTCACGCAGGGCCTCTTCTGTGCTGCCCACAATGAAGGAGAGTTTAAACTTTAAAAGTTTAACTGGCAGTGTATGCTGGATTTATATGCAACTCTAATAGTTTTATGAGAGAAAGTAGATAAAAGAGAAAGTGGGATCCCACATTTTGGAACCAAGCTTTCAGCATATGAGCTTGTATATAACATTCTATATCCAAAAAGAACAAAATGTACATTTCAGCTTCAGGGTGATTTTTTTCTTTTGTCAAAAAATTGAATGAAGGCATGACAAAATAATCTTATATTTCGACACTAAATGAAACTAATGTTTCATTATTCTTTATTGCTATCATGTAAATGCTAATAGTTACTCTTTCAGTAACAAATGACTTCTCCGTAGTCTTGCCAGTTCAAGATAAAGAGAGAAATGTAGCTCTGAAAGTCATTCTCCATTGAAGGACTAAGACGACATTGTGAGCTGTAACAAAAGGGCATTGCTGGATTCAGGAGGCTGTACACGGCACTGGAATAAAAGCACAGAGGAAATACTCAAAGTTAAATGTCCAATGTCCAGATTCCTGAAACCTCATGTAATTTATTTGCACAAAAGCAATATTTTCTTCTGTATTGCTATTTTTGCCTTATTTTGGAGTATGTTGCACACCGTGATTGATTACAGCTCCTGCGGCGGCATTCAGTTAGCAGCAAATGGCAAGATTTCTGGAAAGAAAAATGAGAATCTGTTTCCTTGGTTTAGAAAACATCTATATCTCACATGTACATAGCAATCCTAATAAATAACATAAAGAATGATGATAATCTAAAATATGTCTCTTTAATTCAAAGAAGAATTAGTAATGCAGTTTACTTTAAAGCTAGATAGCCACAATAGGTTCACAGACAAATGCTTTTAAACACTTCTGCTGAACTTCTGCAGGTTTCCAAATATGATATAATGCTACAGTTTTATTTGTGTACTTGAGAGGATTTTTATGAGAGTAACAGTCAAAGATAGCCACTACTTTTATGAGTGTCAACATTGATTTATTTATGAAAATTTTGTATCTCCTGTCTGATTATTTTTGAGTAGTACAATAGCAATCTTTTGACAGATCATTTCGCTTCCTATAAAACATTTGAAAATAGCATATACTTACAAAGTCAAAGACAATTAGATAATAATGCTAAATATGTATACTGTTGATCTTGATACAGAAAAATAAACTCATTATGATTATTATGTATCTTATAGTAAAGTTATTCCACGTATTATTGATGATAATATTTGGCATATAATAAATAAACTAGAAAACATGCCCTATTCTAAAACATATACATCCACTTGAGGGAAATTGGTAATTAAGTTGGAGGAAAAAAAATGGGCTAGCAACTATAAACTGAAAACAGATTAATGGAATATCATAAGCAATGTCAGAACAGTTCCCTCCATTTTTTGTTCCAAGGCAGTACTTTCTTCCTCCAACTTGTCTTCTAAGACCTCTGCTGCTGATAGACAATAGTGTAAGAGGCTCCTTTTTATTAATGTTATATATACATATATATAATGCTTTATGTATATAGTGTTTATATATATATATATATATATATATATATTTCTATCTCTTGCCCTTCTCTGTTACAGATGTTTCTATTTGGTAGAATATGGCTATGTTCTTAATCTAAGCACATTTGCTGCAGACTCTAATGATATAAGCCTACTACACTATTTGCTTGCTGTGCAAATGTAGACAAGTTCTTCATTTTTTTCTACATTTTACACTTTTCTCACCTGTAAACCTGAGATAATTACCACTGTATTCAGTTAGAATTTTCATTGTGCTCATTATATATTATTTCTTTATATATTATTTCTGAATTATTTTAGCATAATGATTCATTAAGCATATTAAACTGTGACAAATGTAGAGTAAAAAATGATATATGAAAGTTTTAGAAACTTAAGAAAAAGTTGCATAAATATTTCATGGCAAAATCAGAATTCAGACCCTAATTATCTAGCTGAGAATCTTTCCTTGCTATTGAAAACCTTCTTGATTATATATAAAACCTGTTTTGTTGTGGGGATTTCTGCTTGTAACTATAATTTTTTTCAAAATCTGATGACTGGTGAAAGTATAGTTCCCAGAGAGGATCTACTGTTGTTTTTCTAAATGGCCGCACTGTCAAATGTAATGGGATTATGTTGTTACATTGTAAATAATTGTCCAACCTACTGGTTTAATAAAAACACTGACTAGCTAAAGGTAGACAGGAAGTGTGGGCTACCAGATGGGAAAAACTTCAGGAACAGGAAGAGCAGAGCAGACAAGCTAGAGAGATGCCAGCAGATGCAGAGGAAAGACATTGAAAAGCTGCTCAGAAAAGGTACCGAGCTGCATGACTGAACAAGAATCATGGGTTAGTTTAAGAGTAAAGAGTTAGCAAGTTATATGCTTGGGCCATATGTCAATCAGCATAAAATTGATATAAACCTTTGTGTGATTATTTGGGCTAAGCAGCAATGGGGCTATTAGTGGGTCCAAATTCAGGGCTAGACCTGAAAGTGCTGACCAGAAAGTTACTACTTCAGTCAAACTATCTTTTAAGTATTTTGTTTGCACATGTATATTTGTACTAATTTTAACATTAGTAAAGCTTCTTTTAGCAGTGGGCAGTTGTTAATGTGCACTCTCATAACTGAGGAAAATTCCTAGTATAAGTGACTGTGTTAAGCTGCAAATAAATTGTCCTTATCATCATCACCCCTTTAGGGCTCAGAGAACATCTTAGAAAAAGGAGTGGAATGAATTTAAGAGCTCACAAATGTGGAAGAGATCCATCTAATGGTGATTTCAGGATTCCATATGCATCAACTCATAGTAGCCATGGTTTTGTACCCAAGACTTGCACAAGATCAAGTCTGTCGATACTCCCAAAGGGATGAGACAATGACTCCAAAGTTGCACCACCAATCCAAGAAGAAGCGGTAAAAATTACTTGGTAAAGATACTTTCTTTTGAAATTATGTGTGGCCTTTAGTAGTTTGCTGTGTCTCAGTGAATATTCATACATCCAGGCACATGTGCAGAGTACTAATTAGACTCCAGTTACCAATAAAAAAACACCACAACAACAAAAAATTTAACATGAACTTGGGATCATGTTTGGGTAGGCATCAATAGAGCATGATAGGATAGATACAGGGAGGTAGTCATGGGGACTATGATCAAAATGTAGTACATAATGTACAGTGATGTCTACTAATAAGCATATAAAACAGTACTTAAAAAATCTTTATTTCTGCAGATGGAGGTTTTTCTCTACCACTTGGCCCCCAATAAACATATAGGCTTATATTTGCAAACTATTTGGCTCAGGCTTCTTGCTAGCTAGTTCTTACATCTTAAATTAACCCATTTCTATTAATTTATATATTGCCATGTGTCTTGTGGCTTTACTTCTGTTCTATTGCATCTTGCTTCCTTGGGTGGCTTGTAGCATCTACCTCAACTCAGCATTTCTTCTTTCTGTATCTCTCTTGAATATCACACATGGATATGTCTTATATTGCAGGCCAAAACAGATTCTTTATTAACCTGAGGTAGCAGCATACTCACAATGTACAGTAAGATCATCCCACACCATATCTCAGAGAATTGTTGCACATTTTGAAATATATGTCTTAGTTTTGGTAAGAGTATGGTAAAAATTAGCTACTAATGCATGTTCTATCTATAGTAATTCACTTATTTCTCACATTGATAAAGCATAACTTGCTTCTTTTTATTTTTCTGAAACAAAA
This sequence comes from Sigmodon hispidus, assembly GCA_004025045.1. Lineage (NCBI taxonomy): Eukaryota > Metazoa > Chordata > Mammalia > Rodentia > Cricetidae > Sigmodon > Sigmodon hispidus. Next base: position 24,091 of record PVIH01004115.1, read on the forward strand.
TGTGTGACATTGACTTCTCAGTTCTTAATACTATCATAAATATGATTTTTTCTTTTTACTTCTATCAGATCTATGAAAATTTTACTTATTTATTTCTTGGTCATTTTACTTTAGGAAGACATTTTATATCTTAACTGATATTATTACTTTATTTTCTTTTTTAACTTCTGATTCACAAATATTTTGTATCATATGTACTCAGCCATATATGGTCTAACACTTCTTTTTCAAAGTTAAATAGCTTTGTGTGTTTCTGCTTAACTCTGTGGTATTACTGGTCTTTTCTTAGTGGACTGTTTTATATTTTTTATTTGACATCTAAAATACAATTATCATCTTCAAAATCTTCAAACATCATTTTTCTGTTAAAGGATTTTTTATCTTCCAGAAGGTTTGAACTCATTCTTCTAAGTATATTAAATTGGAGATTATAAAATATTATTCTTTCTTCCACAGGAAGTAAAACATTGAGTTTCAACTTATTTTAAATAAACTTTCTTGTGACCTACATGACTTCCTAATTTAGAAGATAAAATGAATTCTAGCCAATCACACAAAACTCTCATTACCACTCAAGTCTATTGAAAAAATGGATAGGAAAAATGAGAGTTATTACAATTTGGAGCTGTCATTACAAAAATTTTATACTCTACAAAAGTAAAACAGGAATTGCTATGGTAAGCCAGGTAGAGATATTTTGGGGCTTCTTAAATCTCAACCCCCTTATATAAACACTGAGACCTGTCTGAGAAATTATTCATTAAATATATATTTAAGGGAGAAATATATTTCACAGTATATTGAGTGCATACATTTTTGCAGGAAAAGCATCCTAACTAATATTCAGTTCTGCAAACTTATTTAGAGTCAAAATATAAGGGCACATTTTTGTAATTTAAACTTTGGGCTATTCCCATTTATTTACATATTACCTTGAATAATTGCAGTAAAGTCAAGAAAGCTTGTGTCTCTGTGAAACATAATAGAATTACATCATGCAGTTATATCATTATATATGTTCATAGATATAATCTACAATGTTCATTTCTTTTAAGATTCTGATATTTACTTATCACATGTACTGTTAAAAGCAGATATGACAATAATAAATGCTATGTGTACAACATCTAATTCAATTAAAATGCAAAATTAATTAATAAAATCTGGTACTGTTGGACTATTGTTTTTCACATATATAAAACATATGTAACGAATCTACAGTAGACACAAATGTGTTTCCCTTTGCTTTTTAAACTGTTCTGAGTCTAAATCTTATACATTTAGTTAAATAGAAACCCTGTCAAACTTGATGTCAGAGAAAATTGGCTAAGGGCCCAGTTCCTTCAATATTTCATCCTTAACTATCATTTGGCTTCCTAGAAAAAAGTCTATCTGGCCAATATTTTGTTATTTTTAGATAAATGACATTCATAAACTAACTCGAATTTCAAAGACCTTAAGAAACCCCAGTATCACTCAAACCAGGAAAGTTCTGTGTTTGTGTGTGAGAATGTGTGTGTGTTTTACTTATAAGATCATGTAATATGTTCTTCAGGATATTCATAACTCATTCATTTATTCCTGTTGCTCATGGCTGTTTTAATGTTGTTAGTCTTTCCTACAAAAGAGCCTGCTTTTTTGTAGAGATATGACTGATATGCATGATATGGTAAATACTTTCAAGTTTGAGCAGGAACTCAATTCTGGAACCTTATGGGTCAGAGTAATCATTGTAGTATATACTAGAAGAGGCATTCTATGGCTGCATGATATGATTAATAGCCAAACACCCACTTAAGTACAATTCAGAACTGATGATACATGTCTCCTAGAAGAACATTACTACCTTGCTTAGGGATGTCCAGCTGACAAGGCTACCATAAAACAGATGCAAATTTCCTAAACCCTTTATCATGTGCTCACAGTGACAATACAAAATAGTCAACTTTAAGTGTTACCTGAAAGACGATTGAGAAGCAATCTTTGAGTGTGAGTCTACCTGTTTTCAGAGAAGATTGAATCATCTGTCAGCAAACAGGCTGCAGAAAAACTATCTTTGATGTGAGAACAATACATAATAGTATGGAACTCAGAGTGAAGCATAAAGGCAAAAATTGGGAGAATTGTTCTTGTTCTTCTAAGTAGTGATGCTTTTTTTCTCACCCTTAGACTGAAGAGCTTCAGATTTTTGTGATTTCAAACTGATACAGAGAGCCTTTTTTTTTTTTTTTTTTTTTTTTTTTTTAATATGACTGAGACATGTGCTTTTGGATTCACTGATCCTTGGTCCATGGTCCTTTTGAGTTGAATCCACCCAAACATTTGTTGGATTTACTTTTACTCTTGCCCCAAAATGGGTTCCAAAACGATTTTGTTGTTTTTTCTCTTTGGGGGAGCCCAACACCCTACTTCCAAGTAAATCACACATGGAGGCTTATTCTTAATTGTAAATATTCAGCCTTAGCTTGGTTTGTTTGTTTGTTTTTCACCAGCTTTCCCATATAGAAATTATCCCTGCTACCTTTTACCACTGGGCTTTTACATTTTTCTATATCTGTTTATATTTTTTTCACTCTTAATTCTGTGTATGGCTATGTAGCTGTGTGGCTAGCCCCTAGCATCCCCCTGCTTCTCTGGCTAATTCTTCACCTCCCTGAATTCTCCTTCTATATATTTCTCTACCTTTCAGCCCAGCATACTCTTTCTTCTGCCTCAATATAGGCCATTCAGTTTTATAATAGACCATCATATATTTTAGGAAGGCAAAGTAACACCTGCTTCACAGAGTTAAAAAGAAAAGTACCTGAGCACAAACAGCACAAACATACATAATGCATCTTAAAATATTACTCAGCACAAACTATTGATTACTCAAGTTCCTGAAGTTAGAAGTAGTATATTATAATAATTAGTATTCATAGTGAAATACCAATTTCTGTAATCGTTACAACTAACATTCCTTTATTTTTCTCTATCTATTGATCATCTATCTATCTATCTATCTACCTACCTACCTATCTATTTTATCTTTTTTATTAATGCTTGGTTACAGCTCTTGATGTACCTTGACCAACACACATAATTTAAACTCAAATACATAACAAAAACAAGCAAAACATTCTACAGTTTAGTAATTGATCTAAATTGAAATTATGCATAAAAATGATATAGTTTTTCAAAATCTGAGGAAGGCCTATAAATAAAGAATCCTTTTTTCAGTATATCAAATGTCCCTATGATAATGCCTGTGTGGGCCATGAGTCTATTATTGCAGTCTCTCCCTTAAAAGCACTATGTTAATAAACTGTTTAATAATAGAAAATATTTATCTTCATACTTCAACCAAAAGGTAAAAGATGCCCCTGAAAACCTGGATAAGTAGGACCACCTAAAAATTATGAACATGAGAATTTCTGAAGTGTGAAAATATATCTATATCTATAACATATAAAATGTAAAATTATGCTATAATTTATATTTATAAATATATTCATATAATACATAAATATAAAATTAATATATGTTATATATCATAATTTTATGCATAATTATGTATATATTTATTTATGATATAATACATATTATATATTGAATAAACTGTAGACCCTGAAACCTTGGAATTATAAAATAGAATCTTCTACTTTATATGTTAACCCAGATAGATAATCAACATTATTGGGAATAAATAATATGTGATCTCAATTGTAATAAAATTCCATAATAGTAACCATTTATTGATGCTAGAAATCACTATTTCATTTAAAATTCATCAAATATTTAGTGTAAACGTAACTTTTAAAATGTCAACATTTTTAGGCTGAGGCAGAACATTTACTATAAACAAAACAATTTTTTTAAAAAAATGATAAAGAAATAATTAATGCCTTCATGGAATTTAGACTTTAAAATCTGTATATTAAATCAATGAAAATTATTTATGCATAAAATAACAAACAATATGTCTTTGTACATAAAAGAAAACTTTTAATCTTAAGGTAGCACATTTTAGTGAAAAGAGTATGAGGTAACATTGAATCTTACTTCTCATCACTTTATCACTTCAAATTTCTTTAATGTCATAGTTACTGATTTTTGTAGCTATAGTGATATTGATATTGATTCCATAAAGTTTTTAGGATAAATAAAGAAATAGATATAAAAAAATCTGTTATTTTTCTTTTCTATTATTGTTTTATCTATTTTACCCATTAATAAATTTATTACATAGAAATCAAACAAGTTTTAGACTTCGTATTATTTTTTCCTTGGTTACCACACAAAGACATATGTCCATGCTTACACACACACACACACACACACACACACACACACACACACACACACCCTGAGACACTTTAATTGCTTTATACGTGTAGACTGGAAATATATTTTTATATAGTATATATAAAACAAAACAGTCAAAAACTACTAAGATTTCTTCATGTGGCTTAGATATTCAAAGAAGATTTGATATTTAGTATTTTCTCTAGTTATATAATAAGAAGTATAAGAAGTAAAAACATAAATCAATTCAGAAGTTTCTTTCAAAATCTGCTCAGAAATTGCTTTCAACAAGTGCATAGTGATCATAACAGATAAAGTGAAGCAGTGAGCTAATTACATACTATACAGTATTTCTTATATTATGTTCAAATTTTTATTTTTCTCACTAGCCATTTTGAAGTCTTTAAATACAGTTTATAACTTACATATCTGCCAGATAGATCTCAAAAATTATCATCTAAAATAGTTTCTCCAAAGACCAAAAATTCTACCACTTATTCATATTTAGTAAATGTATAAACTCTGTGTTAGCAATTTTCAGAATATATTCTTCTATCTAAATATTAAATAAAATAGTAATGCCTTTATTAAACAATGTTATTTATTAATACATTTTTAGCATAAACTTATCTATAGGAAAAAACTTAATAAAGAATTACAAAGTTTCTTGTATTGTTTGAAAATTTCCTGCAGACAAAAACCTTGTGTCCAGACCTTATTACCTCTGCGACTACATCCTCTCCACTGTGCTGATCAAATTCCATATGCTCCTTTCCCCTCTCTTCCCCTCTTACCCTTGCTTCCCCTTCCCTGTCATTCTTTCTCTTCTCTTTTCTTATTTTTTCCTTTTTATTTCCTATTGAGTATATTCAGCAATGCCTGTATCTCTACTGAGAGCAGCCAAAACGGAGGACAGCAAATTTAAGATGATAAAATTGTTAACCACCCCATGAAACTTGTATCATCCCTAATAAAAGTTTTTATCTTTAAAAGAAAAATACAGTTTACACTAAAAATAGAAGACATAATTTTGTTAATAAAAGATATTTTTATTATGTGGCAATTTAACATAAAATGCAAAGGAAAATATCTGAAAACAAACCAGTTTAAATTAATGACATTACATGCCACAGTTCTAGAGAGTTTTCCCTGGAAAAATTTATTTTTTTAATTTTAATTGATATTATTATATTATGTTGCTGCTAGTATGTACTAAACCATTCTGTACAACACTGTAACAATATAGCATATATTCTTTTTATTAAATTTTTATATTATTATTTAGTTTAAATGTATGCTATCTTGAGCTGGTTTTTCTGAATAAAAGAATAATAACAGAATTAAAAAGATATCAATAAAGGACACAAATTCATCAGGAAGAGATAAAAATGTGATTAAAATTCTAAAAACTGTTTATGTTTTCAAATATGTCCACATAAATATATCAGATCATATTCAATCACTTTTTTTGTGCATACAATCTGATCAATTTCAGCTTACTTTTTTCTCTGGCTCTGCTCATCTCATCTTATTATTTTATGATTTAACATTTTTTTCTTTTATTCTTTTTTCTTTTATTTTATTATTATGAACAAAGAAGTTACACTTTCTATTCTTGTATATTCTTATTCAAGGTCCCTTGCCCCTCCCAACACATCAGGTCATTCTCTCTTCTCCACAACTCCCCATCCTCCCCGTGGGTAGGTGGCAGGCGGTCCCAAGGTTCCACTGTCCCAATATTGCTTAGTTCAGCCTCCACTCCTGGCAGATCCAGTTTTCTTCCCCCAACCACAAGACTGAGTCAGGTGTTCCTCTGGAGGGAATGGGCTCCAAGTTGCCAGTCCAAGGTGTTTCAGATCACAAGCTGTTCAGTGGTTGTGGTTTGTAACTTGGACATACTTAGCATTTTTTGTTTAACAGCCACTAATAAGAAAGTACATCCCTGTTTATCTTTCTGGGTTTGTGAGACCTTGCTCAGGAGGATATTCTCCAAATCCATCCATTTGCCTGCAAATTATAGGATATCATTTTTTTCACACTGCTGAGTAGTATTCCACTGTGTAAATGTACCATAGTTTGTACATCCATTCTTCAGTTGAGGAGAATCTAGGTTGTTTCCAGGTTCTTGCTATGAAGAATAATGTTGCTGTGAACATAGTTGAGCTAATACCTTTGGAGTGTGAATGTACATCTTTAGGGTACATACCCAGTAGTGGTATTGCTGGGACTTTGGAGAGAATGATTCCCAGTTTTCTGAGAAATCGCTATACTGCATTCCAGAGTGGCTGAACCAGCTTACACTCTCACAAACAATGGAGGAGTGTTCCTTTTGCTCTGCAAGCTCTCCAGCATAGGCTGTCATCTGTGTCTTTTATCTTAGCCAATCTAACAGGTGTAAGGTGGTATTTCAAAGTTGTTTTGATTTGTATTTCACTGATGCTTAACGATGTTGAGCACTTTTTGAAGTGTCTCTCAGCCATTTGTAATTCTGCTGAGAATTCCTTTTTTAGTTCTGAGCCCCATTTTTTGATTGGGTTATTCAAGGTTTTGGGCTCCAGATTCTTGAGTTCTCTATATGTTTTAGAGATCAGTCCTCTGTCACTTGTAGGTTTGGTGAAAATCTTTTCTCTTTCTGTAGACTGTCATTTTGTCTTATTGACTGTGTCCTTGGCTTTACAGAAGCTTCTCAGTTTCAGGAGGTCCCACTTACTGATTGTTTTTCTTAGTGTTTGTGCCACTGGTGTTATATTTAGGAAGTGGTCACCTGTGCCATTGTGTTGGAGGGTATTTCCCAGTTTCATTTCTATAAGGTTCAGTGTGGCTGGGTTTATGTTGAGGTCTTTGAGCCAGCTGAATTTGAGTTTTCTGCAGGGTGACAGGCTTGGACCTATTTGCATTTTTCTACACATTACCATCCAGCTATGGCAACATCATTTGTTAAAGATAGTATCTTTTCTCCTTAGAATTTTAAAATCTTTTTAATCTACCACCCACCACCACCATCACTTTTTTCAGATCCCAAGAATAAGAAACTACATCTTAGCAAGAGCTTTAGTAAAAAAGGTTAATAGTTAAAAGTAAATTTACAGTTAATCTTAATTTGCTACAACATGACATGTATATAATTTGGACTCAACTCTATATTTTTTATTTTTTATTATGAATAAAGTCACATTTTCTAAAAAAAAAAAAAAAAATAGTATCTTTTTTTCCACTGAATATTTTGGGTCTTTTTGTCAAAGATCAGGTGTACTTAGGTTTTTGGGTTTATGTTGGGATCTTCAGTTTGATTCTATTGATCCACCAGTCTGTTTTTATCCCAGTTCCAGGCTGTTTTTATTACTGTAGGTCTTATAGTATAACTTGAAGTCAGGGATAGTGATGTTTGCTGAAGTTTGGCAATCATGGCTTTTCTGTTATTCCAAATGAAATTGAGTATTGTTCTTTCTTTCTTTCTTTCTTTCTTTCTTTCTTTCTTTCTTTCTTTCTTTCGTTTCTTACACACATCTCTGTGGCGAGCTGCTTCTGGCCTGCAGAACAACGAGTCACCACACGCACGATTCTTCTTGGATCACACTTTATTGGAGTACAGCTCAGTTGAGAAATGGTGGAAAGAAGACCCCGAGCCTGAGATTCAGCCTGCTTATATAGGGAAGCCTGGCATATGATTGGTGCCCATCACAATGCCTCATTAACATATAGCTGGTGATGGTTCAGAGTAGTACTCATTAGCATGTGGCTGGTGATTGGCCCAAAATAATGGCTCATTAACATATTTGAGGATCGCATTGGATAGGTCCTTTCTCAATGCCTAATTAGCATAAGCACATCGGATTGGTCACTAATCGATGCCTAATTAGCATAAGCGGCAATAGAATGTTCTGGCAAGTTGTGCAAAGGCAAACCGCGCCCTACACATCTCTTTTATTTTTTTCTGCTTATTTTTTTCCTTTTACTATTATTATTATTATTATTATTATTATGAACAAAGAAGTCATACTTTCTAACCTTGCATATCTTTATTCAAGGTCCCATCCCCCTCCCACCACATCAGGTCATTCTTTCTTCTCCACAAATCCCCATCCCATCCCTGGGCAGGCTGCAGGCAGTCCCATGGTCCCACTGCCCCAATATTGCTTAGTTCAGTCTCCACTCCTGGCAGATGCAGTTTTCTCCCCCCTCCCTCAAGAGTGATTCTGGTGTTCCTCTAGGGGGAGTGGGATCCAAGGTGTCAGTCCAGGGTGTTTCTGATCTTTCAAGGTCTGTAAAAAATTGTGTTGGGATCTTGATGGGAAGTGGGTTGTATCTGTGTACTGCTTTTGGTAGAATTCTCATTTTTACTATGTTGATCCTACCTATCAAGGAACATGGGAGAACTTTTCGTTTTCTTATAACCTCTTCAGTTTCTTTCTTCAGTGACTTAAAATTTTGGTCAAATAGATCTGTTACTTCTTTGTTTATAGTTATTCTAATATATTTAATGCTTTTTGCAGCTATTATAAAGGGTGATGTTTCCCTAATTTAAATCTCAACCCTTTTATCTTTAGTGTATAGGATAGCTACTGATTTTTTTTACTTATTCTTGTATCTTGCTACATTGCTGAAGGTGTTTATCAGTGTAGAAGTTCCCTGGTAGAATTTTGTGGATCATTTATATATACAATTATATCATCTGCAAATAGAGATAGTTTTACTTCTTCTTTTCCAATTTATGTCCCCTTAATCTCCTCTCATTCTCTTATTGCTTTAGCTAAAACTTCGAGAACTATATTGAATAGATAAGGGGAGAGTGGATACCTTTGTCTAGTTCCTTATTTTTTTTTATTTTATTATTATGAACAAAGAAGTCACAATTTCTATCTTTTCTCCATTAAGTTTGATGTTGGCTGTTGGCTTCTTGTAAATCGCTTTTATTATATTGAGATATTTTCCCTGTATTCCTGATCTCTCCATGACTATTAACATAAAGGAGTGTTGGATTTTGTCAAAGATTTTTTTCAGCATGTAAGGATTTGATCATGTGGTTTTGTTCATTTAGTTTGTTTATTTGATGTATGGCATATATGGTTTTTCGTATGTTGACCCATCCCTGCATTTTTGGGATGAAGCCTACTTGATCATGGTAGATGATATTTTTTTATATGTGGTTGTATACGGTTTGCCAGAATTTTGTTGAGAATTTTAGCATCAGTATTCATGAGGAAAATTGGTCTGTAATTTTCCTTCTTTGCTGTGTCTTTGAGTGGCTTGGGTATTGGGTAATTGTGGCCTCATAAAAAGAGTTTGGCAATATTCCTTCAGTTTCTGCTTTGTGAAACATTTTGAGGAGTATTGGTAATACCTCATCTTTGAATGTCTGGTAGAACTCGGCACTGAAACCATCTGGACCTGGGCTTTTTTTTACTTGAGAGGCTTTTAATCTCAGCTTCAATTTCCTTTAAAGTTATATATAGGTCTGTTTAGGTATTTAATCTTGATTTAATTTTGGTAAATCGTACCTATCCAAAAAGCTGTCCATTTCTTCTAGGTTTTCCATTTTGGTGGCATATAGAGTATAAAAGTATGACCTGATAAATATCTGGATTTCATGGGGGCTGTTGCTATGTCCCCCTTTTCATTTCTGATTTTGTTGATTGGGATGCTCTCTCTCTCTGATTTTGGTTAGTTTGGATAAGGGTTTTTCTATCTTGTTGACTTTCTCTAAGAGCTAATTCTTCCATTCATTGATTCTTTTATTCTTCTTTTTGTTTCAATTGTATTGATTTCAGTTCTATGTTTGAATATTTCCTGCTGTCTACTCATTCTAGGTAATTTTGCTTTAAATTGTTCTAAGGCTTTCAGCTGGGTTGATAGATCTCTAGTGGTTCAGCTGAGTGATGTTTAGTTTCCATGAGTTGGTAGGCTTTCTTTGATTTTTGATGTTGTTGTACTCTAACTTTAGGCCCTGGTGGTCTGCTATGGTAAAAGGGATTGGTCTGCTATGGTAAAAGGGATTATTTCCAGTTTTTTTGTATCTATTTATATTTGCTTTATGACCAATTATGTGGTCAATTTTAGACAAAATTCCATGTGGTGCTAAGAAATATATATATTCCTTTGCATTTGGGTGGAAGCTTCTGTAAATATCTATTAAATCCATTTGCATCATAACCTCAGTTAGACTTCTTATTTCTCTGTTCAGTCTCTGTTTGATTGACCTATCCAAAGGTGAAAGTATGATATTGAAGTCTCCCACTATTAGGGTGTGAGAATCAATGTGGGATTTGAGCTTTAGTGTGTTTCTTTTACATTGATAGATGCCCTTATATTAGGAGCCTAAATATTCAGGATTGAAATCTCATCTTGACCAACTTTTCCTGAGATAAATAAGTAATGTCAATCTTTGTCTCTTTTAATTGAATTTAGTTTGTAATTTACTTTGTTCAATACAAGGATGGCAACTCCAGCTTTTTTCTTAGGGTCATTTGCTTGAATAATATTTTCCCAACCCTGTAATCTGAGCCTGTGTCTGTCTTTAAGGTTGAGGTGTGTTTCTTTTATGCAGCAGAAGGATGGCTTCTGTTTTTGTATCCATTTTCTTAGTGTGTGTCTTGTTATAGGTGAGATGAGTCCATTGATATTAAGGAATATTAGTGACAACTGATTGATGTTTCCTGTTATTTTTGGTAGTATCTTGTATGTATTTCCTTTTTCTGGGCTTTTCTTCTGTGGGATTATCAAATATTTGTGGTTTCAGGGGTGTATCTGGGATCCTTAGGCTGGAGTTTTCCCTCTAATGATTTCTGGAGGGCTGGATTTGTAGACAGGTATTGTTGAAATCTGACTTTGTCATGAAATATCTTGTTTACTCCATCTATGGTGATTGATATTTTTGCTGGGTACAGTAGTCTAGGCTGGCAGTCTTGTTCTTTCAATGTCTGTATAACTTCTGACCAAGCTCTTCTAGCTTTCATCTTTTCCATTGTATAATCAGGTGGTATTCTGATGGGTCAGCCTTTATAGGTAAGTTGGCCCTTTTACAGATCTTAATTTTTTTTTTTTTGTTCTGTATATTTTGTGGCTTGATTATTATGTGGCGAGTAGACTTTTTTGGGGGGTCAAATATGTTTGGTATTCTGTAAGCTTCTTGTATCTTTATAGGCATTTCCTTCTTCAAGTTGAGAATGTTTTCTTCTATGATTTTATTGAATACATTATCTGTGCCTTTGAGCTGGAATTCCTCTCCTGCTTCTATTCCTATTATTCTCAGGTTAGGTCTTTTCATGGTGTCCCAAATTTCCTGAATTTTTGTGTTATCATATTTTTGTTTTGTTTTAGTGATTGCTTTGACTGATGTATCTATTTCCACTATTGAGTCTTACACTTCAGAGATTCTCTCTTCCATCTCTTGAATTCTGTTGGTCATCCTTGTGTCTGTAGGTCCAGCTATTTTCTTCAGGATTTCTATTTCCATCTTTGCCTCATTTTGTGCCTTTTTTTATTGTTTCTATTTCAGTTTTTTGTTCCTGGATTGTTTCTTTCATTTTAGGATTTTCTTTTCTTGGTTTTGTTCCTGGATTTGTTCATCTCTTCCAATTTTTTGTTTATTTTCTTCTATTTTTTTAAGGGAATTTTTTATTTCCTCTTTGAAGGCTTCTGGTGCTTCTGGTGTTGTTTCCTTCTGATTCCTCTTCATTGCTCTATTCAGGTCTTATAGTTGTAGAGCCATCAGTTTCTTCTGGTGTTGCCTTGTTTTCCTTTATATTGTTTTATGTATTATTGCACTGGTGTCCACCCATGGCTTCAGTGGTTCACAATTAGTCAGCTCCTAGTCAGTTATGGCTCTCGGGCTCATGTGCCACCTGTCTCCTCGGAGCAAGTGGTCTGTTTGATCTTTGACTCTGCACTGGACAGGGGACTGTGTTTCCAAGGCCCTCAGTCCTTGTCTGATGATGCAGTTCAGCCTGGAGATGGGGCCCAGCTGCACATGACCTAGAGCCTTCTGCTGGGGTGGGGAGTGTCTGAGATCAGACCATTGGGTGCAAGCCCGATCCCAGAAAGGAATTCTCCATATTGTGGCCCAGGAGTTGGAATCCACTCACCTTGGACTCTGCTCCAGATGGGGACAGAGTTTCAAAGCCCTTGGTGCTTGTCTGATGCCGCAGTTTGCCCTGTAAAGAGACAGGGCCCAGGTAGGCAGGGTGTAGGGCAGGGTGTAGGGTTTTTCATATGGCGTTTTTTTTTTTGTTTTTTTTTGTTTTTTTTTTTTTTTAAGGCTGGATGAAGACTGACTGACTTAGGTTTTTTGCTTTGTTTTGTTTTGCTTTAAGAGCAATCTAACCACAGACATTAATAATAAATGAGGATGTCTTGTTATTTAATTATGTAAAGGTGCATTGCTGTTTTAGTTTGTCTGTCTAAGGTGTCCCTAACCCTAAGATACCTTATTGATCTAATACCACACTGAATTACCAGTTGTCAAGGGGGAGCTCTAGGTAGGACTCTGGGCAGGGGAAGTAAGCAGAAAGAGGAATTAAGGATGAGAAGAGTAGGGAAGAAATGAGATAGCAGAAATTGCTGGAGGCTAGACATATAAACATGCAGAAATCCGGAAAGTAAAATACACCTAATAAAAACAAGGTAAAATGTAGATGAACAGAAACAACTTAAATTTAATAAGCTAGTGGGACAACCCTCTGCAAAATTCAAGCATTCAAAGTTATTAATGTTTTTGTATTTTTATTTAGGAGCTAGTTGGCAGCTCAAAGAAAATTGCAGGTACTTTTATATAGATTTATGCCTAGTCTTATTGTATCTTACTATTCCATGCTCAGTTTATATCCCTAGGCAGCCTTTAGGAAAAGCAGAGAATGAGTAGATCTGGTGGAGGGGAGATGGGTAGGAGGAGTAGAGGAAGGGGAAACTGTAATTGGGATGTATTGTTTGAGCCAAAAATAAAAAGATAAACTGGTTTTTTTTTTAAGTAAATCATACAATTTTTTTCTTTAGGAATTTGATCTCTCATATTTATTATTGTTGTGTGTGTGAGCATGTGTGTTACAACGTGCATGGGAGTTGAGAGGACAGTTCTTGGAGGTGTTTTCTTTTGGGTTTGCATCTTTGGATGGAAAGTACCTTTGCCCACTGAGCCATCATGCTGGTCCACACTTCCAACTTATTGAGGGAGTCCTTATTGTTTCTACTGTGCTGTGTACTCCAGGTTGGCTGGCTGTCTTGCTTCTGGGACTCTCTTGTCTCTGCCTTCCATCTCCCTGTGGTGCTGAGATTACAGACATGTGCCATCACATCCACCATTCTGGAGAATGTCATAGAGAAATTTTTTTTTTTTCCTCACCCAGCTTCAATGACTGACAATGTTTCTTGGCTTCTTTGACTTAATATCTTGTCACTAACTCTCTTCCATATCTTTGAAAAATCTTATCTGTAAGGATTTCCAAAGCTTCCATTCACCTGGAATGTAACTGTCAATCATACTCCTGGGAGTGGCGATGTAAACATGGGCCCACCCACCCTTTTTAAAGAAAGGGCTCACATGAGTGCCCGCCCTTTTTTCCCTTCCCCCTCTCATCTCTCTCTGCTCTCTTCTGCCCCTATCTCTGCTCCCCGCTTTAATAAACTCTAGTGTGGTACTCCTGGTATTGAGATTCCATTCACGTGCCACTTGCAAAAAACTAACATTATCAACACCACCACCTGAGAGAGACAGAGACAGAGACAGGGAAACAAAGAGAGAAAGACAGAGAGGGAGAGAGTTAACATTTACAAATATCTCTTCCACAAATGTTTTCATGGTCACAGAACCAGAGATTTGTGTGTAGAAATATGAATTTATTTTACTGGAGTCTACAGTGTAATCACTAAAGGTTTTATGTAACATACAGATAATTTAATCACCTTAAATGTCATTTTTTTTTTAAGAAATGTCTGTACAAGTGAATGATGTGTGTGTGGCACATGTTCTTGAGAATGGGAGAGTCACTAGGTTTTCCTCCTTCTTTTAAAATGGATCTCTTATTTACTACTGAGTATATCAGTATAGATGCCCTTTAATTTTCTGATCCTGTTGTTTCTGCTTCCAACTCCACAACGGAGCACTGAGCTACCAAAAAGCAGTATTACACTATATTGTCAATGGGTTATGAGATGCAAACTCAAGATTTTACTCTAGCATAGAAAGTGCTTTAACCAAAGAGTCATCCATATCCAGTAAGTTAACTTTTAGCAAATAATATGATTTTTAATTTATAATATAAATAATTTATAATTATTTCTTAGCAATAACAGTACAAAATTATGCAAACATATGTACTCAAGCTTAAAGCAACACAGTTGAAACAAAATTAGAATTAGAGTAAAATTATGTAAAAAAGAAATACTTTTTAAAAATACCTACCCTGTGAAGATAAATTTGTTTAGATAATAATATAATAATGTTTGTAACTAGTAAAGATAAATAAAGAAACATAAATATAGAAAGTATAACCAATTTTATATCCTTATAGGAATATTCAAGGACATGCCACTTATATTGAGTATTAAATACGGAGTGAGAAGTTATCTGAATAGGACAAAGAAAATAATTATTTGATTGTCACAAATATTAAATAATCAAACCCAGTAAATATACATAAAACTTTAATAATAGTAATCTAATAATTTGTATATAGTTTATTTTTGTTAATATATCTGTCCTAACAAATTTCTCTGTTGCTGTAGTAGAACACCAATTATTAACATCTTGGGGAAATGAGAAGGGTTGTTTAGCTTATACCCTACAACCCACCTAAATGAAAACAAAGGCAGGGACCTGAATGCAAGAACTGAAGCAGAGAGTATGAAGGAATGTGCCTCAGAACTGACTCAGCTTGTTTTTTGTATACACCCCAGGAGACCTGCCTAAGGATGCCATTGCCCATTCTGAGCTGCACCCCCATCATTTCTCAAGAAAATGTCCTATAGACATGTTTACAGGTTAATCTGTTACAAAATGTTCCTCATTTGACATTACCTCATTACATATGTCAAGTTGTGACAAGTTAATCAAAATTATTCAGAATATCCAATTTATTTATAACTAATAAAATTTAGTAAAATTATTAATGACCAAAAATAATTTTAGATATTAACATCAACAATTTTAAATGTTTATGATAATTCACACACACACATATATATCAGGGCATAGAGTTTTATATTACCATTTAACATTTCCTAATCTAATTTTTAAAATATATATTTAACACTATATATATCAAATGATGAGAAATAAACATATATTTAATACTGATACATGCATATATACTTATTTAAACAACCTGTGTTTTCTTTGAAAAAAATTGTTGTGAGAGTCACCAATTATACTTCAGTGATTTGTTAGTCGAGTATTAAGAACCACAACTATGTTTGCTTCTTTGTTTCCTCTCCATAGTAAATAAATAGAAATTGGGGTACAGGCTTAGAGCAGACTATTTCTCTATATCTAATCACAGATATCTACATCATAATATTTGGCTTATTCTTAAATATATCTTGCCATAGCATAATAATGTTGGGAAATTAAGCTGCATTCAGTGAATAAGACACAAAGGAAAGATTATATTCTACCATTGGGACAAATACCCATTATTGCAGCTTGTAATATGTGTTCTTATCTATAAAAGGTTCTTTATTTTAAGGAAATACCATGTGTTCTTTGCACATTATAGGTTACTTCAGTTAGTGGGCGATTATAAGTAGTCACAATGTCATAGCAATTAAATACTAATTCAGTAGCAGCATTCTAAATTACATTAATACTGAGAACAGCAAACCATGAAAGGCATTTGGGATATAGTGCTTCCCATAAAGGACTCTCTTCTATTTTCACTGAAATAACACTTTAGTTTTACAGTCTGGTGGCTAGAGGCTCAATGATATAAGAGTTCTGCCTAATATAAATTACATAAATCATACAAAATGTCCAGAACATCATGTTCTGTGGCTGATGAGAGCTGCATTGTTCTGCATTTTCCAAAAAGAAATCAACCTCCAACTATTTAATCAAAGTATACAGCCAACAACCCCTTACTATTAACTTGTATTCTATGCATTGTGCTGCCATCAGTAAATTATCACTTGTGATAATGTATTTAAATTCATTTTGACCTTGATAAGACAGAGATGTTTTATCCTGTTAAAATTAGCATGCTGCTCATACCAACCTTTACCTTTTATCCACATTACATAATACTTGGCAACATGTGATTTTACTTGGAACAAATTTAAGTTTTTAAATAGCCCATGTGTGATGATCTTCTGTAGTGATAAAGTGGAGATGGCAAACCCCTTTGTTAGTACAATTTTCCATACAATAGATTTTTGTAAAATATAATTTGGTCTTTATATGTTTTCTCATTCTCTAAATTTGTATTATCAGGATCCATTTTTTATCTTAATCTACGCAATTTCACTTCTGCCTTAAAGGGAAATAGAAGTGCTATTGTTACATAAATATTCTTTGCAGAGTCCAACATATAATTAATTCAGGAGACAGCCTTTTTTTTATTAAGTAATGGTTTGTATGTGTCCAGCATATTTCTAGGCAAAAAGAAAAAAAAGCTGAAGGAAATCCTGAAAGACTGTCACTGGAAAAAACTGGACCTGAGGGTTTCACATTTGCAGGAGATGAGAAGGACATTGTTCTTTGGCAACCTCTCATTAAAATTAATCTTAAGTATGAATCTTCAATAGGAGCAAATGAATATAAAAATTAGTTACAAGTTGAACGAAAATTGAATAAGTAAATTTAGTCTATGAAACAATGATGCTAATAATGAGGATGATGCTTCTCATGCCATTACATAATAATTCTCTGATGTTAATGATGTGGATGATTCCAATCACACAAATACATAATAACAAATTCTCTGCAACTGTACTCCTATCTTATTCTCTACTTCAGAGTTTTACTCAGAAATTACTTATTCAATATCTTAGCTTATTGATTTCAAATTTTCATCTTACCTATATAATTTTTATAAATGCAAAACATGCCATGGTCATTTACTTTGAGTTCTTCCACAGCAGTGGAGTTCAACACTCTAGACAACCTGGTTCATTCTGGACACTGGTATGGACTTCACATGCTCTAGATTTTTTTTTCTAGTCTCAGTTTTTTTTTCTCCTTCCAGGATTTCCTCTCCTATCTAGCCTGTAATATTAGACATTAACATTTGAATTTTTTACCTTGTTTTCTTTTTCATATGCACTTATCTGTGTTACATTCTGCATGTCTTTCTTGACAATTGCCAACCCCCCAAAAAGAAAAAGGGATAAAAGATGTATCACTTAACATATAACTGTATAAATTAAATAAATATCACAGTTTATGCATCTGGTTAGTTTATATTATCTTGTAACCATTCATGAAATATTTGAAGTTATTTATGAAGTGCTTGGCTCTTTTACAGAAATCCAAAACTTTCTACACTAATTTCTCTAGCAAAGTAAAATTTATTCTAAGCACTTTGTAAAATTTAATATTTAAAATAAGCATTTTACATCTGTTTAGATGAAGTATAACTATAAATTTCTCATCACAGTATATATGACATTTTTAATAATTGATAGTTGTGCTCTCTAATAGAACAAATTTATGCCAGTCTTTACAGTTCTTTATTCATTTTCTTTTTTTTCACTTTTCAGATTTTATTTTATTATAGAATACATTTGATAATGGTACACACCAACAGCTTCATATTGAGTCACGTTTTCTTCTGGTGCCTGCCCTTTCACAGCAGGCTGGAGTTGGCAAGGAAACATATCCAACATTGTCCTTCACCTGCCACTCACAACAACCAGTGTGGTAGAGTTCAGAGTTCAGATACTCAACTCACTTACTTGCTTAAATGTGTTAAAATATCTCAGCATTTGTCTTTAATTCTTTGTAATTCTACTATTTAAAAATTGAAGATCGCCAGTGTAAACAATAAATTCAATATGTCACACAATGGGTAAGGCTTTCTTGACCCATTTAGATCACCTGCATTCTATTCATCAGAACACAATTTTAGTCCGTATGTTGCGCACCGTCCATGCATGAGAGTTCAGCACCAGGAGCCTCTGAGGTGCTGCACATTACACTCTATCACTACAATGAAGAAATCCCTGCTCCAACTTGTAAAATGTCCAAAGCACACACAGCGAGGCCCAACCTTGGGCATTTTATCATGAGCTGCTAAACTCTATACAAGGACAATATTGTATCATGTCATTAATACACAGAAAGTGATGGCTAATGTCTCACCATTAATTGGGACACACAGAGACAGGGGTGGGGGCAGGGACGGGGAGTGGGCAGTGCAATTTGTGGAGGTGCTGAGAAACTTGCTGTGTCCCTGGGAAAGACAGCCTATCCAGTGTGTGGATGCACCTATACACCCTATTGAAGCCCATGGGTTCAGTAGTAGAAACTGTTTATCCAGAGAACCTCTCAAAAAGAGTGGCTCGTTAGATCTCAAGTTACATGATCAAGCAAAGTCTGATATTTGCATTCCTGATTCACCTGGGCAAATCAGTGCTGTGATTTATCCTTTTAGGACCAATTAATCAACAACGACGAAATTTCAGTACCTCATTATCATAAATATCTGACTTTGCAAAGTGAGGCAGTGAAGTCTATATACAATATTTTAAAAGGCATTCTGTGACTATTTTGGAGACTTCATAGAAAAGTGACTATAAGGATACACCAGTCCCTTCCATTGATGCCACTGCCATGTAAACCTTGTGAACTTTCTTTACCCAAGATGCATTCTGTCCGGCACTATATAACAAAAGCAGATGTGAAACTGCTTATCTGGTGTGACACTCACTGGCTCTTCAACTATGGTAACCCGTAGAAGGACAATTTTCCTGAGGTTTGTAAGAATTTGTAGACAAAACAAAAATCAGTGACCGAGCAGAACACGAGTCTGTCTCCTTGGGCGTGATCTGCTCCTAAGGCTCCCCTGGGGAGTAAATGAACTGCCACTGCATGATGCTCATTCTTTTCCACCCGTGGAGATAAGGTGGCTGTCTTCACAGAGGAGGTCGATGTTGGTAACGTAGCTGCTGTGTACACTGTAGATGTGGCTTGGAGCTCTGAATTGCAAACAAGGGTAGGAGAAGAGGCACCATTTGCCAAAGTCATCGCCTGTACAGGGAGCTTTTTCTCATGAGCTCTGCAGACAGCATTGATGTCTGTTCTATTTGAAACTTCCGGCCACACTCCAAAGGCATGAAATCCCAAGGTGCAGGTGTAGGTGGCCCAGTCTATGTCCCTTATGGTTTCCACACTCACGAGTTGCTTACAGGCAGATGGGACCCAGTAAAGAATTTTTTTAGTCCTCAGAATTTAACACCAGGAATTGTGAGTCCATGGACCAGTCCAGGTGAGTGATGAAGCTGGAATGACTGGAGCACTTGCCTACTCTTGTGTATTTCTTCCCCCGTCTCTGACTCAGTATGTGTAGATGCTGTTGTCATGGGAGTCTATTGCTAAGAAATTCCCATAGTTTCAGAGGCTCAGTCCATTATCATCCTGGTGGAACATGGTGCTGGAGCTGAGAGTCCTACATTTTGACTGGTTTTCAAATTGTTTGTAAGTCAATGAAGAAGCTCACATTTACCTCACAATATTGTCTTAAGTTTGATCCATAGAATCAAAGATTAGTGGATACATACATACACACACACACACACACACACACACACACACACAAACACACACAAAGCTGAACCATTGTTCTTGATCTTTTCTGAGGGAAGTATGAGAAACATGTCACTAATTTGGAAGATAGTCCATAAGAATAAGAATAAGAATAAGGTGGGTCTGGCACTTTCTTTTAATCCCAGCACTTGGTAGACAGATTTCTGAGTTGGAGACCAGTCTGTTCTACAGAGTGAGTTTTGGGATGACCAGGGGTACATGGTAAAAACCTGCATCAAAAGTAAACAAATGAAAAAGAATAAGACTTTCTGAAAAAGACATTCCTGAAGTTATATTGATTCACAGGGCACATGTTGTAAATACTTGCCTAAATTACAATAACCTTGAACTGTGAAGATCATCGCATTCTAGACTATACTCTGAGTGTTTATAAAGCTGTATCTCACCAGTAAGGGATCCCCTGATCTCACTATCATCCTCTGTTTTTACCATGGCAACATCAAGAAGTAAATTCCAGTGGTGTATCTTATTGACTGATAAAAACTGTAAATTTTTTTCTGTGACCTTCAGAGAGTCAAGTCTGAATAAATAAAGATTAAGCATGAAGAAATCAAAATAAAATAAATATTTATAAATGTAAAATAAAGATTGAGAGAAAAAGCTAATTAATAAAGAAATACAACTGGTTGTACAAAAGAGTGAAGAAAGAAATCATAAGAGCCCTACAAAACTCACTAATGTTCTACATCACAGTACCCCTCTAAGTGAAGGTTAAGTCCTTTATCTAAACAAAAGAAGGACAATTTTAGAATCTCACATAAAAACATTTGAAAATCCTACACATTGTTTTCCAATGAAAGTAGAACCAAGGTTTGTTAGCTTTCTGACATCTTCAGCTTGTCAAGAAAAAATATGATCCCATCTCTTAGCACTGTCAGAGAAGCAAAACGATGCTTTTGTATGTACCATGACATTTTCTCACCTAGAAATAGTGACTGGGTACTCAACAAATGTTTAGAAGGCTAGATTACATTGTCTGTTCTGGAGTCCAATATCCAGGTGACACTAAAAGTTAAAAGAAGTAAAACTATTTCAAAACTCTAGGTACTGGGATTTCATAACAATAATCTCAAGCCCCTGAAGAACTTACCACTAAACTAAAATCCATAGAGATATGGAGAAAAATTTATAGTCTGTGATTTACCTCTCTCACATAAAAGTCTAAAAGGGCTTATGGTTGACCAGTAGGGACACCAACAATCATGTCTCTCATCTTCTAAATATTGCCATTTTAGATGTTTCTGGCATAAAATATTATCAATTCATTTAAGAATATGACTTCACAACATAAATGATTCAAATCATAATAGCTCATGAGATCCATCCATTAGTAATAATTACTTCTCTCTTTACTATGACTAATATGTGGTAAACACTATAGGGAGGATTTATTTTTGGCTTATAATTCAGAAAGTACAGTCCATCATAACAAATGAGGCATAGTGACAAAATATGCCCTTGTCTCTGGTGGACAATAATGAGGCAGAGGCTGGTCACATCACTGAATCAGAGAAGATGCAGTATTCAAAGAACATGAGCCTATGCTGTGTAGTTATACTGTAACACTACCTAAATCACCCACCTGTGAGAGGTTCTTCAGCAAAAGAAACATCACCTGGAAAAGAGGAAGATAAGACATCACTGAAATAATGTCTCTAGCGTGTACAAGTGGAACATTTCTTTCTGTTATAGTTTAACAGTCAGTTGTCTCTTGCTTCAGGAGTATAAAAAGTAATTATAAGATATTTTAAAGCCAGTGTCTCCTTTGATCTTTTTTATGCCTTTCAAGATTGTGATTATAACGGCAGTGGTGAAGATATAATATTGCTATAGATCTGACCAACACTTTTCCTCATTTGTCCCCTTAAAAAATGAAGTTCACATGTAGTGGCCAGCAGCGTGCTTCCATTTTATTTTCCAGGGTTGCCTCCATTTCTTTCCAATCTGTCAAAAGTGCATAGGGCTAAAACTGGAGCAATATCAATTATATCCTAAAAGACAAGCTGAACAGATGTTCTATAAAATTATAGACATTATGATGCACACAAGCAGTTCTGATATAATCCAGGGACATGTTTAACAAATGGACTTCTGTGGAGCCACCTGGGATGACAAAGACACTACAGCCATTTATAAAATAATTTTACTTTGAATAAATTCTCAATATACTGTTTTCCTCAGTTTCAACCAATTAGAAATAGTTGTCCATTTTGTACATATACTACATGTGGATTTCTTTTTAGATTCTTTAAAGATTTTCTTCAAGCAAGCTGGCTTTATGGCAGAACTTCAATAGCCTATAAAACCATAATCATAGGCAAGGCTCAGATTACCCTCACACCAATGCATACTACTAATTCTATAGAATAGCAGGTGGCAACAACGCACACAGACTGGGTGATCTTATAAATAAGATGTTACTAATGCCCAAGGGGTAAGACCTATGACCCGACTCCTCTGTGATCCAGTTTCTTGGAGTCTTCTTTTCTATGAGTAAATACCCATATGGAATCAGTATAAGAATTCATAAACCAGAAGTTAAAGTGGGAACACATTGTTCTTTAGCTATGTATGAATCCTTCAATCCTTTCCCATTTCCTCCCAAGCATCCAAAGTTACTGTCTTTTCTTATATAAACAAAGACTGTGTACTCTGACTCTAAAACAGATGAAGCCAGAATGGTTTAAATTATTGTCCAAAGTACTAACGTAAGCCTTCCTATCTTTTAGATTCTGCTTGTCCCAAGCTTTACACCTGATGGGTAAAATTACCCCATATTTTTTATCTTTGCTCATGTTGGATGTGAGTGCTGTGTAGTCTAGATACCCTGTTTCAATTGCCACTCATCTTATACTGTTTGGCTTGGTGCTTTACCCAAGGAGCAGAAACTGAAGTGCAAGTTTTTGTACGCATTTTCAAAATTTATACTCAGAACCCTAAAGAAGTCAAATCCATTGCCATTCCTGTGAGTCTTTCTTTGGGGGAAGGCTTTGCCACTCTCCTGGTGATAAATTACATGTCCATATTCAGATTCATGAAGGGCTTCCCTCACTTAAGGCTTTCTCCATTTCCTGATCAGAATATATAACAGTTATTTTAGAGTTATATGCTTTCATTTTATTCTGCCCTATCCCTCACTCTTCCCAGAGACATCCTTTCTTCTCTAATCTCCTAACTTAGCACTCTTTTATTGTTTCTCTTAACTTAAACCCATATATTCCTAGATGTACCATTTTCCACTGGAGCATGGCAGGCTTACCAAGTAGTAATGCCCAATTTCCATTCCATGTTGTGATTTGGCCTGGTTTGTGTTTGCATGAGTCTTGTGCATGTGACCAAAACAAATGTGAGTTGATATGTGCAGCTGTCCTTCTGTCCCCAAAGGACGCTATTTCTTTCTAGTCGTGCACTGCCTCTGGCCCTTTTGTTACGCATGTGCCCAATCCTGCAATGATTTCTGACCCAGGGGAGGATGGGTTGTGCTATGTATCCTAGTCTGAAGCATCAGACTAGAATATGCTTGTTCTCTAGGTTAGGGAGAATTAAATTTTTCTCATTTTTCACTCTACACTACCTGAGATAACACCTTGATAAAAATCAGCAAGTCTATGCTAATCAAAGTCCACACAAACAATGTAAGTTTTCTCAGAAATATTGAAGTTGGTGTTGAAGATTAGATAGTTGAGGTTGTTATTACTTCACATTTCAGCAAACACACTTAAGTGTTAGAACTCTATCTTTTAAGATAAACAGCATTAAAGCAATCACTGTGCATTTTCTCGTATCAACATTTTAGATATTAAATTGTACTTTGTAGTTGTTGTTTGTTAGCAGTAGTTTGACCTCACTTATGTTATTACCTTTCTCTTTCCCAGACACTGTCTTATGATGATCCCTATAGTATGTAGTTTTATACCTAGTTTAGAACCTTCCTATTTAGACAAAATGGGGAGATGTAGCGGGAAATCAGGAACTATACATGTGAATGATCGAATCAGAGGACTGGAGACGAACGGGGTGTGGTTAACTGGAAAGGATTCCGGAAGTAGACCTCTGAGGGAGAGGACCAGGACAGGAAGCCGGGGCATTCTCTCGCGAGAGTTCCCGACCAGATGCGCAGTTCGTGTCAGCAACACGGGAGTTCGGACGTACGGCGTGGGGATGAGGAGTTTTCCTTGGAAACGCTCCGGCGCACTGCAACCTTATTCCTTCATTTTCTCTTAAAACCTTCTCTGTTTTGTAAGTGATTTTCACAAAATAAACCCCATTTAAAACATATCTCACAACAGTTTTTTTATCGCGATAGGAAACTCTTATGAAAGAAAACATTTAATTGGGAGGCTTATAGCTTCAGAGGTCTAGTCCATTATCGTCATGGTGAGCAATGGTAGCATGCAGGCAGACATGGTACAGGGGAAGTAGTTGAGAGTCTCCATCTTGCACAGGCATCATGAAGTGGTGTGTCTCACTGGCTATGGTTTGTTCATATATGAGACCTCAAAGGCCCTCTTCATAGTGACACATTTCCTCTAACAAGGCCACACCTAATCCAAGAAAGCCACAACTACTCTAACAAGGCCGTACCTAATAGTTCCATTACCTTTGTGGGAAATTTTCTTTCAAACCTCCCCAAATGTTATCAATAATATGACAAATAATAACTCCCATATCAAAACAGTTATGGCTTACCTGTGCTGTTCCCCTAGGCTTAAAAGTACCTTCACATATTTTCTTCTCTGCTGAAACCATATGCAATTGGACAAGCCAGTAAACTTGGACAAGAGCAATTGGACAAGAACAAACTTCTTATACATGTCACATGAATTCCTCTGGGTCATTTATATTTCTGTGAGATTCAATGAGAAACAATGTCCAACACTTGGGAGTAAAAACCTACTGCTTTTAAAGTTTTTATACCAAAATCATGGTAGCAATAATGAAAAAGGCTTGAGGTTAAGGGAATCAACTTTACTAATTCATCACAGAGTGATTACAAATAGCTTCTAAAAGTAAAAGCCCACAGCTGGTTTCACTCTTCATTTTATACTCTAATAGTACACACAGGCAAACAAGTGGGAAACAGGGCTTAGAATCTATCTTTAGCTTTGGCAGAAATACCTGATGATTCTTACCAGATGATTTAAAACTAAGTAGACATATTACACTCTAAATGCAAATTTATGATGAACAGCTGCATAGTTCTCAATTTTCTTGTGATTTTTATCTACACTGTTTACAACATGTGCATTAATAGGCATGAAAAGTTTAAACTGACAAAGATTTACATTCAGGTTGATAGTCATTAACACTTTACATTTTGACCTGCCTGCTGGATATTTTTTTTAACCTTTTACATTGCTTGGTTATAAAACTTTTGACTTCCTGAGTGTTATCTCAGAGGGCAGAAGTTGTCCAAGTCAAATATATCTATACATCCATAAAGGTTGTTATAAAGCTATATATGCAGGACTTTCCTTTCAAGCCTTGGTGGTAAGGAAATGGCACTTCTGTCTTTGATGCACTGTGAATTTCAGTACCTGAGCATGACAAAAAAAAATTAAAGAGAAAACAAAAGATATCCATAGTCTGCTGGCCCTGACACAGTTGTTATGACCATTACTCAGACCTAGTGATGAGATTTCCATGCCAGGAGAGGAGAGGATCTTGTTGTCTCTGCTAAATCAATCACTACTGATGGATATCCTTCATTCTACAATATATTATATATATACTATTTTGTTCATAAATATGTTTATTATTTGAGACTTGGACAGATGTGGTGAACCACTTGTCTCTGATAGAGGAAAAGCATGCTTTATTCACAGCATAAAATGGTTATGAATAAGCACTATATTATTGACTATAATCAATAATATTAAATATTAAATAGCTTGCTGTAACTTACATGAATTTATGGTACTATCCAAAGTCATGGATGATGATTTTATTCTTTGGCATCCTACTTTACAGAAGTAACACTGGTAAACAGAATGAACTATGAAATTAAAAAAAAACTATATGGTATTATGTAAAATGTAACTTGCTTTGAAATGCATAGAAAGCAGAAAGGAATTTCAATAACTTTTGAAATCTGTTAAAATTGAATAATTTAAGTTTATTTTAATATTTTCTAACATCTATGCAGGATTAGATTGTATGAGACAAGATGAAAATTAACACTATAAGCCTTTGATATGTTTTAATACAGAGATAATGGTGGCTAAAACTAAAGTTATAAGTAGTAGAATAATGTGCATATAAAGTGAAGAAGAAAAGACACTAGAAGATGGGATGGATGACTACTGTGAAAATAAGTCAATGATATAGATGAGAGATATTTGAGGTAGTAGTAAGGATAGATTAATAAAAATCTCAACTTTGGAACAGTTAATTAAGAAGTTTGAGTTGGTACTTTGGAGCCTGAAATAATACTTATGTATGTTGGTGGGTTTTCATTTTTTCAGCACATTAGGTTACCTAGAACAGTATATGTGTGTATCCATTTAGAGACAGAGAGGAAGAAAAAGCAATACTTAATCTCATACAAAACTATTTATTATATATGGAAACAAAGACAAACAAATACTTAAACTCATGGGATTGGATAAGGTTATCCTGGAGCCCCTGAACAGGTAATGAATACATGTTTAGTTTTAGACTGAAATAGAGAAATAAAAGTTGCTCCAGAATGAGTCTGGGGGACTGAATGAAATTTAATGCTCATAATATGTTTCTAAGATATTCTTAAATAGTAGGAAGTAATTTCATCCTTATGCTTATAAATCTTGGGGTGGTGTATATATTTCAGAGGTAAATAAAGTTTTCAATTCAGTAGTGTTCTGATATCAGCTTCCAAGATAAGCATATAGATAGAAGAAAACAGGAATATAGATTATACATGTTAATAATATACATAATAATATTGTGTTAATTATGTAAATACATAATATATAATATTATTTGCCTGTATTAAAGATTTTTTCTTAATTTTTACTAAGAAATAGCAAAATTTAATTTAGAAATTTTATCTTTTATTTAAAATTTGTCATCAAATCAAATGTTTTTCTGGAAATTGTCATAGTAGTAAAACTACATAAACAATTTTCATGTCATCTTTATAAATTTTGCCAACTTATTTCATAGTTTTAATTCATTTTATAAATATGAATTTTGTTTAATCATATTTACTTTGCTGATATTCTTCGTGTTATAAATTATCACAGTAGTGAATAAAATATAGATGCCTAGAATATTTTAAAATGAATGCATTATTAATTTTAACAGCATTAGTTTTTGAGGGGATAGCATAATATTCATCATAAAACACTCAACTGGTTTTAAGTATGTGTTTTGACTTTCTATTCAATATAAAAAGAACAAAATGGAGATTAGACAAAAATATTGGCCACTGCGTTTTAGAGACAGACTTTATTATCCATAGCAAATATGAAAAATGTATCTTTCTCTATAGACATAGATAGATATATGTGTTAGTTGGTAGTTGACTGTCATGACTAATTTCTCAGACTCTGAATAAACTGTGAAACATGAAGACCAACCCCCCGGGCACTTAGAGGCTGGATGCTGTGCTTAATTGCGCATAAGATTAAGTGTAGTTCTTCCATGACCATTGGTTTCTTTGCTAAAGCAGCGCCCCTGCAGTGATCATTATGTTTTCTAATGCCATTCAGTGACTAGTCATTCTATGCTTCAGACAATGAAATAAAGACCAATGGGGAAGAACTGAGGGAAATTAATCCACTGTCATCAGGAGACTAGAAACTGTAGAAAAATGGTTTGTAGTGTGATTCAGCTAATTCCCTTTATAATCTGGTGTGTAGAATTATGTCATTATGGTGTGTAGGGATTATGTTATATGCCTTACCCCATATACTGTCAGCAATGCGTAAGTACCAGCAGTAAATGCACAATTGTCTTTACTTTCACTTTGATATAAAAGTTTTATTTCCTGAAAACTAGTACTTTTTAAAGTTGTTGCAATTCAGAAACTATCACTTCTTTGAATACCTGTGCAGAAAGTTTTGTTGAAATTAAATACGATTGATATAAAAGTAGTGCACCAAATTTAATAAATTATAATATGATACCGTTAAAATTCTAAAAAATATGTAAAAATCAACATATATACATCCATTAAAAAAACAATTAAAGAGTAACCTTCTCTGTAGTATATGTAATAACTAATGTATCATGTATGTCTGTATGCATGTATATATGTAAGCAGGAATATGTGAAGATTGTATCAAAAATAATTATTTTTATTATTTGATTATTTTGAAAGGAATTATTTACTTTGAAAAATAGTCCGGAGCTTTTGGGAGCTTACTGAATCAGAAACAATCACTGAGGAACCTTCAGGGAAAGGAACTAAACCCTCCAAAGGTAAATGACTATCAAATGGCATGGAAAGTTTGTGGAGTCTCTTAGAGTAAGATCAGACTATGTTCCTGTGGATGAACTGGCATCGTGGAGCATTCCCTATAGAGAAACACCTAACTCAGCCTTAATATTGGGATGAGGGACTTGGACCTACCAGAAATGGATACGCCAGATTACACTGACAACCCTTGGGAATCCTTGAGGAATGGATGGGGGGATGGAGTAGGGGTAGACTGAGGGAGGACTGCTAGCGACTGGGAGAAGGGAAGGGAGGGGGAGCATGGTATATATAGAAAAAAATTTTTAAATAAAAACAATTTAAAAAATAGAATAAAGTAAAAATGAATTTAATTTTCCAGTTCTCTGTGATAAATCTATAAAGTGTCCTTATCATGTAGCCTTATTATAACATATATTGTATGTATAGAATGGGTTTGTTTAATTTTACATCTTAATTCTAAGATCTTCTGTTACATATTTAATAAAACCTGAAATATTCCAGAGATTAACACACAGTCAAAACAGGTCAGTAATTACTTGATCTTTGAGTACAAACAGTTGGGTTTCAATATCATACACCTTTAATCCCAGCATGGAGGTGTGGGTTGGGGTAGGGTAGAAGGACCTGGGTGATGACCTAAGTAAGCCCTTAATCCCATAACTACAGAGACAAAACTTCCTTTGTTTCTGTGATTTCAAGGCTAGCTATGTAATTGAGTAGCTCATGCCTTTAATTCCAACCTGGAAGAGGTGCAGTTGATGAGAAGGATATTAAGGCCTCTTAGGAATCCAGCAGAGCAGAAGGGACCAGTAGTGAGGCTCAGGAAGTTGCAAAATATCTAGGTGAGAATTGATTGTGGTGTTTCCTATCTCTGATATTTCAGCCTTTACCCAATATTTGGCTCTTAGTCTCTTTTCTTACAATCTGAATTCATGCTGCAATCTTCTTTTCTACAGTTCAGTTTAGAACGCCAATATTAATTTTTAGGAGTGTTTCTAATTTCTACATATTTATTTCAACCATTTTTCCCTTTCAAAACATTTGAGTTTATATTTTTTATTATGAATAAAGTCATATTTTTTATCTGTGTATATTCTTGTTCAAGCTCCTTTCCCCCTCCCACCCCTTCTAGTTACTCTCTCTTCTCCACATCTCTTTGAGTTTATAATTTAACTAAAACATTTTCCCTTCTGTCCCTTCTTCCATACCCTCCATATACCCTTCTATACTCTCTTACAAACCCATGGCCTCTTTTTTTAACTGTTATTGAATGTATATATGTATATGTGCATACATATATATTTCTAAATATACTCTTTTCATTCCTCATAATGCAACCTGTGTGTATGTTTTCAGAGCTGAATGTTTCGGACCAAGTAACCACTTGGTGTTCTCTTCCCTTCTTAAGGCCATATCTTCCATTCCCAGACTTCTATCATTTCAATATCCTAATTGCTGAGAAATATCTAATCTGCCTAAAGCATGGGAAAATAGACTCAATGAAGTCTTTACTTATATTCTATAATTATTAAAAACTTGGCAGTTAGCTATTTGGATAATGCCTGATAGATCCTAAGAGCCACAAAGGAACAATCAGCTGACCCTGCCTATCCATAATTTCCAGATTGTTCCCTATATCTTCCTATGCCCCTACCTCCCAATCTGAGTTCTCCAAAACCTCTATGGCTAATTCCAGCCAACCAATCACTGAATCTGCCTCAGATTCAAGGTAAATTTCGTTATCATATTCAAAGTGTCAATGCACTAAAATACTTAAAAATAGTTCAATACCCTAGTAATTGACAATATTATATAGAAATGTCAAAAATTTGGACTTTAATTTTTCCACAGTTACTCTAATTCCTTGATTCATATAAGTGATTCTGTCCACTTATTTGCAGTATTATTGCCTTATATTTCAAATATCATTAAGATTATAATGATAAACATTCAAAACTGTATATTTTATTAATGCCTTCACTCAATTCTAACACACCATTAAGTATGCATTTAGTTCAGGTTCATATTTATCTCAGTAATTTAATTGATCATGTTCTCATTTCACAACAAAGTTTTACATCAGCACTAGCTAGATTTTAGCATAAAACTAAGCAAACTATGGACCTGAACATGAGTTAGAAATGGGAATACTCTAGCGACAAAGGAATTCTTTATGACAGAAACAAAATTGATAATATTGTATGATACTGTTTTCTAATTAGCTGTGCTGCACTGAAGTCTATGCAGTAGATGAAGGCAAGCATAGCTCACATTTGATGTAGGCTTAGCACTTGAGTCAGCCTCTGTCAATGAATCCTGATTATCTACTCATTCCAATATAAAATAAATCCTTTGTTTTCAAACAACTTTAGCCTTTAAAGTGATGAAAGAAGAAAAAAGCAGCCTTTATAGTAATGTTTAAACTTTCAATGTCCTTGCATTAGCTAAAAGTTTCAGTAATATTTCCCATTACTGACTCAGTCTTTGAAGACTCTAGATCTTTATATCTGAAATGGAAGCACATGTCCTCATTGGTTGTTTTTTCCTTTAAAACATAACAAGAGAAAAAGCTAGTTGAATATTTGTGACACTGATGTAGGAAGAGGGTCATTGTAGAAAAGAGGTCTAAAAGACAAAGTCATGCATCAGGGGACACTCATGGCTGTGGAGACAAAAAAAGATAAAAGTATGCATGAAAACGCCAAAATAAAACTCATTGTTTTGAATATTATTTTTTTTAAAGAACTAATTAAAAGCTTTTCTGTGTTTATCCAAAAATGACCAAGACTAGGCTTTTCAATGTACCATGGAATATGAAATAGAGAATGAAAAACACCAGATGAAAGTAATGATAAACTTGACAAAATTCTGTTTGTTTGTATTAGATTATGTGTCTTGTATCCAATCATGTGTTTACATGCCTATCCATTTGTCTGTAAACATAAAAATATATACACCTGTCGTTATATATTCATGAATAGAGCATTTCATATCAAACATAACTTACATAAATAAACATACATGATTTTATTCTGTTGATTACCTATCTCTGATTAGCAGAGTCTTACCTAGAGCAGTGTAGCAATGACTGAAAAAGAAGAAGACTATGATTTTTCCACTGCCTTCTAACCCCATACTTTATATCTGTAGTTGATAAGAAACTCTATGGTCACACTGGCCCAACAATGCTTGGATCAGTCTTCACTCCCGGCCAAATCCAGTTTTGTCCCCCCTCCCTCAAGAGTGAGTCTGCTCCCTGCCAAGGGAGGGGATGGGGAGTTGCAGAGAAGAAAAATGATCAGATGGTGTGGGAGGGGGAAGAGACCTTCAATAAGGATACACAGGGATGGAAAAAAAAAATTCAGAGGGAAAGCTGAACATAAAGAAAATATATGTGTAGTAATCTTATTTGCATTTCCACCCTTGATAAGTCATGCTTATGATTATTATCCTCTGTATAGTTATTGTTAACTCTTCGGCATTTTTTTTAAATTCTTTTTACTTTTTTTTTTTTGATAAATACAAAATAAAGAAAAAAAACAAACAAAAAAAAACAAAACAAAAAAAAAGAAACTCTAAAATTACTAAGAGAAATGAAGAAGACATACAAAGACAAAAAAGCAGAAAGTATCTCAAATATTTAATGTTATTTGACTTCTCATTATTGGCTTCTCATGACTTCTAAAAGCATGGGAAATTTTCACAGACTAATACTTTTGGGGGGTTTTTTGCTATTAATTTTTATTTTTATTCTCTTAGATTTTGGAGAACAGTTATATTAACTAAGAGTTCCAATGAGGAGTGGACATTGCCATGAAGAATCACTGGGACAAACATATACTTTGTACGTTCTTTTCATGTGATGACATCATGAAAGTGTAGTTGCATATAGAAGTTCAGGTCTAAAATTCTAAGCCACCTATAAATAAAGACAGATAAATGAGCTTGCTATATTGTCTTACTCAGTGTTCTATTGCTATGAAGATATAAGCTAACTACAACAAATCTTATTAAGAAAGCATTTAATTTGGGGCTGGATCACACAGTTTCAGAGGTTTAGTTCATTACTTTCCTGGTGGGAGCATGGTGGCAAGCAGGCAAACCTTATGTTGGAGTAGCTAA
The DNA here is from genome assembly GCA_004025045.1 of Sigmodon hispidus. Lineage (NCBI taxonomy): Eukaryota > Metazoa > Chordata > Mammalia > Rodentia > Cricetidae > Sigmodon > Sigmodon hispidus. The sequence goes on from PVIH01004115.1 coordinate 56,646, forward strand.
CAGTTTGACATCCAGATCTACAATCAGAAGAAAGAGAAAGTTTGGAATAGGCCCTTTGAAACCTCAAAGCCTACCCACAATGCCACTCTTCCTCAACAAAGCCATGAATCCTAGTCCTTTTAAGTGGTATCACTCTTTGATAATTAAGCATTCAAATTGATAAGCCTATGGGGATCATTTCCATTCAAAGCAATGCATCACATTCCCTGGCTTCCAGAGGTTTTATAGCCATATCATAATTCAAAATGCATTTGGTTAACTTCAAATGTCCTCATAGTCTACTACATTTTCAACTCTGTTTAAAAGTTCAAAGTCTCTTCTGAGATTTATGGCAATTTCTTAATTGTAATTCCAGTTTAAACAAAATTCAAAATTAATATTTCCAACATTAAATCATACAAAAATGTGATTTTTTTCTAATTCAAAAGGGAGCATAATGAAGAAATACGGGCCCAAATTATGCCCTCAAAATTAACTAGGCAAACTCTACCCTCCATATCTCCAAGTCTAATGTCAAAGTGCTCTTTAGATCTTCAATTCTGTATAGCTTTATTGACTGCAACATGTATCTTTCTTTAAGAGTATTTATCTACTTTATCTCTAAACTTATTTTTATTGACCTCTAAATATATGATTTCCAAAAGTGGACACTTGTAGAGGCTTGTTTCTCATGCTAGATAAATTTTACCTTTGACAGGGTTAAGTGTGGATATGAAAACTGTGTGTAAACTTAATTGTACCTAGACTTACCCATTCTTATTCTAAATAAGCTGAATTGGGGATTTGTGGAGAAGAAAGAATGACCTGATGTGGTGGGAGGGGGAAGGGACCTTGAATAAGGATATACAAGGTTAGAAAGTGTAACTTCTTTGTTTATAATAATAATAATAATAATAATAATAATAATAATAAAAGGAAAAAAAAGAGATGGTTCAGCTGATTGATGTTTAATTTCCATGAGTTAGTAGGCTTTCTTTGGGTTTTGATGTTGTTGAACCCTAACTTTAGGCCCTGATGGTCCGATATGTTACAAGGGATTATTTCCACTTTTTTGTATCTGCTGATATTTGCTTTATGACCAACTATGTGGTCAATTTTGGAGAAAGTACCATGAGGAGCTGAGAAATATGTATATTCCATTGCCTTTGGGTGGCAGGTTCTGTAGATATCTATGACATCTATTTGCATCATAACCTCATTTAGACTCCTTATTTCTCTGTTGAGTCTCTGTCTGGTTGACCTATCCAGGGTTGAAAGTGGGGTATTGAAGTCTCCCACTATTAGGGTGTAAGAATTGATTTGGGATTCGAGCTTTAGCAGTGTCTCTTTTACATATGCAGGTGCCCCTAC
>PVIH01004115.1:58095-146598 GCA_004025045.1 Sigmodon hispidus
AAATCTCCTCTTGACCAATTTTTCCTGTGATGAATAAGTAGTGACCCTCTTGTTCCCTTTTTATTGCTTTTAGCTTAAAGTCTACTTTGTTAGATATTAGGATTGCAACCCCTGCTTGTTTCTTAGGACCATTTGACTGGAAAATCTTTTCCCAACCCTTTATTCTAAGCCTGTGTCTGTCTTTGCAGCTTAGGTGTGTCTCTTGTAGGCAACAGAAGGATGGCTTCTGTTGTTGTATCCATCTTGTTAGTGTGTGACGTTTTATAGGAGAGTTGAGTCCATTAATATTAAGGGAGATTAGTGACCATTGATTCATATTTCCTGCCATTTTTGGTGGTAACTTGTCTGTATTTCCTTTCTCTAGGGTATTTTTCTGTGTACTTATTGATTGTTTGTGATTTCATGGATGTGTCTGGGGTCCTTAGGATGTAGTTTTCCCTCTAATACTCTCTGTAGTGCTGGATTGGTAGATAGATATTCTTTCAGTCTGACTTTGTCCTGAAATACCTTGTTTACTCCATCTATGGTTTGAAAGAGTTTATTCTGGAGGAAGTACAGTGTGATCTATCTATGAGAGATCACAAGTAAAATTTAGATCAGTACTTTAATAAAAGCACAGGGCAGGATCTGTGCTAGGTTCTGAATTTTCCCTAGTTTCTCATGCAGAGATCCTTGAGTACAAATAATAAAAGCATGGAATTTTCAAGGGAACTTGACAAAACTCTGAGTATTACAGCCAGTGGAAGCTCTAATTTTAAGTTCTGATGGAATTTTTGGGGGTGGGCATTCAAACAGAGGTGCACTGAACTAATAGTCAAAATTGCATTTCTTTTCTGGGGCAAAATTCTTCTCATGTGTTTCAAACTCTTTAGAATCAAAATAACAAACAAGAAAGTTCAATTTATTTAAAAAATAGTAGGGAATTTCAATAGTCATGATATGACAGCAACTGAAGTATCCAATAGATGAGTAGATAAAGTAATTGTGCTATATACACAGAATGGAATATTACTTAGCTTTAAAAATGGTAATTCTCATTTTCAACAAGGACACACCTAGACATCATAGTAAATAAAAAAGCTGAGGACAGAGGATCCTGCTCCAACGTCTTGTCTCCCTCGATGAACTGTATGCTTTGAACCACAAGGCAAACAAAGCTTTCTTTCCTGAAGTGGTTTCCTGTCAGGGTATTTAGTCACACAGAAAAAAGGCAGGACAGTGTTTATAGTCAACAGCAACACTTTATGACCTTATTCATATGTGTTATCTATACAAGATTAATTAATAGAAGTGAGGAGCAGAACAGTGGATGATAGGAAATGATGGGCTGTGAACTGGGGAGATTTGCTCAAAAGCTACACAAATTTATTTAGAAACAGCAATAAATTAAAAAAATTTGTTCTGTAACATGATGATTCTGGTGATCAATTTTGCTTTTCATTTTGGTTTTGGTTGGAATGTGAATAACCTACGTATTTGTAAAGGACACATTTTGGTGTGTCCATGAGAGTGAGTACAGAAAGAATTAGTTGGATAAGACCCACTTGAATGTGGATGGTGGTGTGTCTTAAACTGAATAAAATAGGGAAAGAGAAAGAGAAAAAAAAAAGAAAAAAAAGAAAATGTTTTTGTAAAATAATTATGATAATAAATAAAACTGCATTTAAATAAAAAAAGAAATAAATACAAATGACATTAATAACAATGTATATTTTCAAGGGTAAAAAGAGTTTTATGTTACTTAGTTAGACAACAAAGTACAATAAGGAATAAAACTTTTTCATCATCCATTTCTGTATACATTTGATTTTAACTGACTTACAACTTTGTATACTACATATACTCTACATGGTTTTGGCATTTATCTTTAAGCAGAGGAACTGTCCAAGTTGAATACCTACCTTCAACTTCTTTGTTGTATACCATACTACTTACTACATATGGATGTGAGCTAGAGAGAGAACATGAGTTTTTTTTACCATATTACCTCCACCCAAATAAATGGTAACTGATGACTCTCACATGTAGTAGAAAACTATCACCTTGACCTGAAGGCCTGGTCTTTAGGCTTTAAAGCCCCAGCATTCTGGACATTGCTAGAGGGCTAGTATAAGGTCAGATGCATATATGCCCCAGATTCTTCTTCTTGTTTCTCTCTCATGCTCTTAGATGAAGTATCTGACCCCACTGAGTGAGGCTGTGTGAACCAGTCCAGTTTTCGAGGGATCACAAGACTTTTTAATGTTTGTATCAGTGAGTTTCTTCTCTGAAGCCCCTAATTTATATCTTTATCAGTTTCTGGTAACATGTGTTAATATTAAAATGATTTGCCCGTTAAAAGTTTTATCCTACTTTTCGACTGTAGGGTGTGTATGTGTGTATATGTGTATGTGTTTTATTCTACTGGGTTTTGTTGAGGTAAAAAGCATGAGGTTGGGTGAGCTAATACTTACTGGAGCATAAGTAACTAATGAGTGTGAGTGGTATAATCACTGAAAAAAGTGATATCTGACCCTGAAAGCACTGTTAGCTGTCAATAACTCCTCATGGAGTGTTAACAGGCTGATAAGCCCTCCTCTATTTGTAAGTTGATGTTGAACGGACCACATAATAAATGGGACTACTGTTTTATGTCATAGGACTAACTTTTATAAGAGGATTTTTCCTAGAAGAAGTAGTAGTGATTGTAAAATTGAACTGTTTAAGCACATATTTTTGTCAAGGTTGTAGTACCAGGAGTGAATTCAATTAGAATATTGCTTTATTAGCCCTTTAACTTTCTTGTCACTGTTGCATCAACAGGAGCATCATTCCAGGCTGATCATTTAGACACACAAAATAGTTCTGTGTCTTTAGTAGTACAATCATACTATCAAGTTAAGTTGGGAAACCAAGAGCAATCACACTAGAACTATTTGGAGGGGTCTCAAGTAATTCACAGATGAGAAACTCCTAGAAAAATTAACAAATGGGACTGAGATTTTTGTTATTTAGTAATCTCTCTTCTGAGAGAAATACTTAGCATGTCGAGCATCTCTGTTCAAAACTTTCTTTTTAATTGTATCTGCAAAGAAATCAACAAAAAGCAGGTTTACACATCCATTTCATACATCTTTACTGTTGACTGTGGTTCCCCTACTTCCTATCCACACTACTTCACATCAGCTATCCTCTCCTAATCTCCAGTTACAATTTTTACTTATGATTTTTTTACTCTGCTCATTTTCTTAGGAAAGAAGTTTATAAGGCCAACAATTATTATATTAAACTAGAGGGAAAAATCAAAAACATAAACTGTAGCAGGCTTATTATTCTTTCTTATAACATTCATTTTTAGATCTATTGTAATGCATGTCTATATCTTTATATATCATCATGTTGATGACACTTGATCATCCATCACTGAAGAAATTCACACCTTACATATCTAACTTGAAGCCAGGAATTTTGGAAGACAAAATTATGTTTTCAAATTCTCTTTTATGTGATACCAATCATATGTTCAACCTCAGGTTCTCAAAGATAAAATGAGGAAAGTAATAATATTCCATGCAAATCAAGATTGCAATGTATAAGGGTAATGATTTTGTAATCATTTTTCTTAGGTATTTTGAGAATTAGTCATATAGTTCCTTTTAATTACAAGGTGTATATTCTAAAAGGTATCTTGGCTAAATGATCAACTTCAGGACTATCTCGCTTTCGAATTTATATTGAATAATCATTTCTAGATATCCAGTAAGCCTTGGTACGGTATAGCCCACATTTTTACAATTACTACTACTTCTACTAGGAATAATCCTCTTATAAATGTTAGTCCTATGACATAAAACAGTAATCATATTTATTATGTGGTCTGATTCTATTAACATGACAATAAAGAAACTCCACTATACTTTTCAGTTTCCATATTTTATAGGAACTACAGAAAGGGATCTAATGTATTGGGAAGAGGTATTATTGTTTAAAACACCAATTAACCTAACCTTAAATATTTATTTATCTTGTAGGAAGCTCCTTATTTTAATAAGCAATATAAACTGTATTATATTACATTGAACTTTTCATCTGATGCTAAAATGAAAATAACTGAAATTATTTAAAAGAGCAAATCGTGTCCCCAGAATTTATCTTCAAGTGCAGCATTTTTCTGTTTAGATGTCACTTTCTTTGCAATAGAAGCAAGAATATTCCATTAGGCTTCAATATTTTGGCACTAGCAATTGCATAGTAATATAAACGCGAAAATGTTACAGCTTAGCAGGATGTGAATCATGACAACCTCCTCTACACAGTCACATTCGCATTGAGCTCTAGTACATTTGATTTTTAAAGGTTAAAATTATCTACTGAGTGAGTATTCCCTTCCCTTTGACAAAGCCTTATAATAAAAGAACAGTTTGAATTTGTAGAGAGCGGGATCCTCTGGGAAATAATGAGCTCAGTGAACCACTTCACACCAGAGTCATCTGAAGAGAAACACAATTCAGTACATTCTAAAACATGATATATGGGCTTGCTTGAAACAATTATTCCCTTTTGAATAAGATGTGCCTACAGATTAGAATCACTTGTAGATTGACACCAATAACCAAGATTATCCTAAATATTACCCGCAAACACAAGGTTTATAATGTGGAGTGGAAAATAGCTTTACTTGTCACCTATTTTTTATAACCAGACATGAAAAAAACAATTCTTAGAATAATGGGTTCTAAAAACATTCTTTCTTTCTAAGCATGTTGGTATTTCCTCAGGACTTTTCAGGCCATGTCTTGAAAACAGACAGAAAAAGAAACAGTTTGCTTTTGCTTCTCTCTCTAGCTTTGACTGTGTTCACAAAAATAGGCAAACATTTTGAAAAAATGCTTCCTCAATGGCCATGTTCCTTCTGATTTATACTTACACAGACTTTTAATACAATATAATTTTGTTAGACTAGCATTTCTCAGCAAACAGAGGCTTTCAGAACTGAATCCAGTTCAGCTCTTTCTTTTGTAATAAAAACAATATGTCTTTTGAAAGACTCCCAGGCATAAAGTAAGAACAAATTATATTAAAGTAAATGGTGTAAGCCCCCAAAAGTCATGAGTCCACTAGTACTAACATCTTTCTGCTTGTCACCTCTGTTAAACATATTAACACCACTCTGCTTTTTAACTAGAAAGTGTTTGCTTTTTTTCCACATTTCCCATTACCTTGCATACTGTTTTTAAATGCTTTCCCACCATTTATAAACAAATGTAATAGCTTTATTGTTGATCAATCCTAGATTCAGTTTACAATAGTTTTGAATTTAATAAATCTAGTGTTCTAAAGGTGTAAAGATTTTCAACATGTTTATTTTATTAAATCAGTGCCTATAAATTTAAGATAAAATTGCTACTGGATTTCCTCTAGCCTACATATTTGGTATTGACTATGTAAATACTAGGAAACCTGTTCTAAAATAGAACTATTATGATCAAGTTGTAAAAGAGGAAGTAACATTGAAACTTTAAGATTATCTAGTTCTTTTTAAGACATCATCCCACCTTTTATGCTTGCAATAAAGCATTCTCTGTACAACAGAAGTTGCAAGAAAGACATTTGATTTTTTCTTTTTATCCTGCTTTGAATAGCATATATTTGTTGTAAATGGCTAGATCGGTAATTTTGTTCATTCTCCTCTGTTCTCTTCAATATAATTTAGAAGATTATTCCTAACATCAGTAATGGACAGTGACATCCCCAGAGTTGTTTTCAAATATAAAGTTTATTTCAAGACAGTTTTATATTTGAAGAGCACTTTCCAGCTTATAGAATACAAAATAGAAACCAAACTTAATTTTTCTCTGTTTATATGTTCTTAATAATAATCACAATTATTGTCGACAATCTGAATGCATATAAAATACATCCTATTATGAATTTTTCAGAAAAGAAGACAAACATGAATATAGTTTAATTATATTGCTTTCTTTATTCAAAATTTTATCCCTTTGGCAGTTTAATGAGAGCTTGCTGTACACAAATTTATTGATTGAAGCAATTGAAAAGGTACTTCAAAATTAGCTCCAATTACAGAAAGGTGCTTTTCTTTAGATTAAAAATTCCATTAGTGCAATAAGTATAAATCTGGAGACAATAACCATGCCTTGCTGAATACTCTATGTATATAAAATCCTCTAATGAAGTGACCTCAAGTTACTAATTTAAAACATTATATGGTTCAAGGAACAGAGACAACAAAGTATAAGTAAAAACCCATTAGGCTATTATCAAGGCAAGTCAAAAAAATGCAAGTAAAGAAATTATGATTTATTTAGAAAAGTAAAATGCAAATTTGAGTTTTCAATCAATGATAGCATGATAAGCTAGATTATACTCACACATAGCATATGATACAGTCATAAACACATGCAAACTAGTTCTACATGCAAAAACATTGATAATATTATAGGTTAAATATTTTGTGAATGAAGATAAACACAGAGGATTGCATCCATAGTCTCACAAAGCATAAATATTCTATAACCAATTAAAATATTAATTACTTTTAGGATTAATAAGTAGTAATTTGAGAAAAACACTGAGCGTAGGAGGTAGTGTATGTTGTGGTTATACTTATTTAAAAATATTTATTTTTATTAATTTATTTTTAATGTGTGTGTGTGTCTACATGCATGTCTGTCTGTCTGTATGTATGTGTCACAGATTTCAAGTACCTACAGTGGCCAGAAGATGGAGGTGGATTCCCTGTAGTAAATGATGATAGTGACATGGATGCTGGGAACCAAACTCATGTTTTCAAGAAGAGCTTCAACTGACCTTTGATATTCAATCTAAGTAATAAATATGGCATGTTTTTAATTACCAAACATACATCTGATGACAGTTTCTCCACCTTCTCCTGCCCTCAACTTCTCCCCATCTCCTCTCCCATCCTCACTCTCCCATACAGAAACACTAGAAAGAAAACTCCAATCTAAGGAAGCTATATACATCCACAAAAGTCACAAGCAGTAAATAATACCATAGAAGAAAACCCTAGAAAGGGAAACACACACGCACACACAACCACCAAAGATAACAGGAATTAATAATCACTGGTTATAAATATTCTTTAATATCAAAGGACTCAATTCATCTATAAAAAGACACACCCTAACATGATGGCTACAAAAACAGAAGCCATCCTTCTGTTTCATATAAGAGGCACACCTCAATTTCAAAGACATACACAGGCTCAGAGTAAATGGTTGTGAAAAGACTTTCCAATCAAATGGATTTAATGAAAAAAAAAAGCTATTGTAGCTATCCTAATATATAACAAAATAAACTTCAAGCTAAAATCAACCAAAAAAATCAGAAAGAACATTTATTCATCTCAGGAAAAAAATCCATCAAGATAAAGTTTTAATCTTAAACATTTATGCTCCCAGCACAAGGGCATTGACATATATAAAAGAAACATTACTAAAGCTTAAACCTTACACATTAATAATGAAAGACTTTAATACTTTACTTTCACTAGTGGCTAGGTCTAACTGATAGACACTTGACTGAAAACTAAAACTAAAACTGAAAAGCTTCTATAAGACAAAAAACATGGTCAATAAGACAAAGCAACAGCCTACATAATGGGAAATGATCTTTACCCAACCTACATCAGAGGACTGATCTCTAAAATATATAGAAAATTCAAGAAACTTGCAATAAAAAAACAAATAACCCAGTATAAAAATGGGGTACAGAGCTAAATAGGGAATTCTTGATAGAAGAATTTTAAATGGCTGAAAGATACTTAAAGAATTTCTCGCATATTTAGCCATCAGAGAAATTAAAATAGAAACAATTCTGAGATACTATCTTACACCTTTCAGAATGGCCAAGATCACAAACAAAAATGACATCTTATGCTAGAGAGGATGTCGAACAAGGGGAACATTCCTCAATTGCTGATAGGAATGTAAACTTGAGTAACCACTTTTGAAATCAGTATGGCAGTTCCTCAGAAATTTGAGAATTAATGGACCCAATGATTCAGCAATACCACTATAAGACATATACAGCAATGATGAACATTCTTACCTAAAGAACATTAGCTAAACTATTTATGGCAGCATTATTCTTAATAACCAAAACATGAAAACAACCTAGTTGCCTCTAAACTAAAAAATGGATTTAAAAACTGTGGTATGTTTAACAATGAAGTACTAATCAGCAGAAAAAAACAAAATGACATTCTGAAATTTGCAGGCAAACTGATGGATCTGAACAGTATCATCCTGAGTAAAATAACACAAACCCAGAAAGATAGACATGGTGTGTCCTCACTCACAAGTGGATTTTAGACATAAAGCAAAGAATAACCAGGTTTCAATCCCAAACTCCCAAACACCTAAGTAACAAAAGGAACTTAAGAGAGATCCTTGGATCCCCCTGGGTAGGGGAAATAGAGGAGGTCTCCTGAGTAAATTCTAATCAATCTGTGGAAGAAAGAAAGGGAAAATGAAAAAAAAAATGAGAGAATGGGATGGTTGAGTTTTGGGAGCAACAAAGAGGGGAGCAAACAAATAGAGATTTTAATACAGGGAGCCATTGAGGAGTTAAAGAGATACCTGGTGCCAGGGAAATAACCAAGAACCCACAAGACAATCTGGGATAGGACTCTAAGCTGCAAGTACCTAAACTGGCTTTCCCCTATAGTCAAATGATTGACTTTCCTAATTGTCATTATAGGACCTTTATCCAGAAACTTATGCTAACTCATTGATAGCTAAGCTCAGTGTAGAGCTCGAGGTCCTGCTGAAGAGAGAGAAGAATTTATGAGCAAAGAGAACAGCAACATAATGAAGAGACCCACATATACAGCTGACCTGAGTTATTGAGAGCCTACTGACTCTAAAATACAGCTGAGAAAGCTTCATGGAAAACAAACTAAACCCTCCAAATGTAGGTGTGGGCAGTTTGTAGAAACTTTTGCAGTCAGACCAGGGCTCATTTCTGGCACCTGAACTAGCTTCTTGAAGCCCATTCTCTATAGAGGAACACCTAACTCAGCCTTGATACTGGGCTGAGGAAATCAGACCTACCTCAAATAAATATGCCAGTCCTAACGCCCCTTGAGCTTTTACTCTCCTTGGAAAATAGATAGTAGAATGGTGTGGGACAAAGCTAGGAAAAGACTTGGGGAAGGGGAGGGAGGGTGAGCCATAGTAGGTATAAAAAAATCCCAGCATCACAATTCATACCTATAAAATAAAAAAAGATATTTTATAAAATTAAAATTGCTAATGATAAAAAATAAATGATTTTAAACAAGTAATTTAACAACTTCATGAGAATTTGATAGTAAAAGGTGCTTTAAATTTAGTTTCAGGTAGTTTCTATGTTAATTTTTTTGTCTTCTCTACTTATTTACTTGATTATTTATTTATTATTTATCCTTATTGAAAATAGATTTTCCCTCATACAGAATGTCCTGATGACGGCTTTGTCTTGCCCTCCTACCCTGTTTTTCTCCATCTCTTTCCTCCCATCCATTTTGCTTCATCTCCTCTCTCCCATCATGATTCATTTTTTCTCTCTAGCATTAGAAAAAAATGCAACTTTTTAGAGAAAAAACAAAATATAACAAAATAAAAATAATAAGATAAAACAAAATCCACCATATGGAGTTTGGGCAAGGCAGATCAACTGAAGCAAGCCCTGAGAGAACTGACACAAAGCAGAGAGTCATTCCTTCACACATCAGGAGCCCATGGCAATATGAAACGGAAAGGTATAGTGTGTACACAGAGGACCTGGTGCAGAGCCATGCAGGTTCTGTTCATGCTGCATCAGCCTCGGTGAGATCGTCTGAGTTTTGGTCAGTTGATCCTGAGGGTCCTTGTTCTCCTTGTGGTTTTCATTCCCTCTGGTACTTACACACTTTCACCTACTCCTCTGTGGATCTTTTGTGGGATTTGCCGAGCTCTGAGGGGAAGTATTTGATGGGCACATCCCATTCAGAAGAGATGTTTGTTCCTCTCCTTATCTCCCTCTTCTCTCCCTCCCTCCTCCTCTCTCTCCCTGTCTCTGCCTTCATAATTTCATGCTGTGGGTCTCTGTATTTGTACTTTTCTGTCATGGGAAGAAGTGTCTCTGATGATTAAGGCCCTGATCTCTGAGTATTCAGGAGAACATGAACAGCCATTTTATCACTAATTTATTTATTTTTTTAAGACAGTAATATTTGGTTTTGTCCTAAATATCTGGGGCATTTAGATTCTAATTCATGGTCACCCAGTGTCAAATATGTTGATTACTATTCTAATTCTATATCTTTATTTATTTTTTCATTTGATTTTCTTCATTATTTTATCTCATGCTAATTCTGACCAACAGATAGATTCAGTTATGTTGTGAGAAGGATATCATTTGCAATTTTAAACAATATAATGACAAATGTCTTCCCAGCCATGGACATAGTGTCAATAATTGTTGATTCACAGATTATCACATTCTATAGCTTCAAAGACAGCATAAAGCATATAAGAGTATTTAAAATATGGGAGTTTGGAGTAGGAAAACCTATTTTAGAATGCTGATCTTCTTTAGTTAACAGCATACATCACTTAAACTGTAATTTCACCCCTACCAACTAAGCCCAGATTGGATGAAATTTTTTAAGTGAAAGAAAAAAACTCAACTATCCATTCATACTTTGCACCCCTGTTAAATCTGTTGTTCTCCATGATCAGGATGAGTGAAGAGCTGAAAGCAAAATAGTAGCAGACCATGAGAAGCTTCCACCAAGGGTCGTTAGTATAGTGTTGGTATTACTGTGTGCTTTCTTCTTTGTTCTTTCTCTTGTAACCTAAGGTTTCCATATTCTCTGTGTAATAAAACCTTTAGATTATTTGTCTGAATGTTATCATTCATCTGTCTTATATGAGTTTAAATGTAATTGAACAAATGGCATAATATACACTTTCCAAAATGGATGGGAAATTAAAAATATGACACAGAACTCAGTTCACTTCTGGATTCACGCATTCTTTAATCTCTATGGTTAGTTTTTGAAGGAAGATAATATAAGTAAAATAAAACCTAGTACATTTTTTCTTTACCTGTGTGCACCAACTTACAGTGCAGAATATTAGCAACTAATGGAAAGTTAGAGAGCTAATAAATAGTAAAATAATTATGTTCAGATTTGTACTTCCAAATATACCTTTCTCTTTATATGTGAAGAAATATTTTGAAAGGTCAGCATGGTTTCTGGGAACTATCATGGTTAGTCAACTTCCATATCTAAAAACAGAATGCTAGAGAAAACTAAGAGGTAAATAGATAAAATTTGGTCAGTTGCTTTGAACTTTGAGTTCAAAAATGGGAAAAGGTACTACTTTAACTTTCTATAGTGTTACTGAAACAATGACTCATCACTCTAGATAGGATGCTGCCATCCAAGCCCAGCTTGATGAACCAATAAATTTACTGGATTAAAGAAGCTTGGATGAGAGTTTCTTACTAGAGTATGAGAGACCTTAAAGACAGGTAATGTACTCAGCATGGAATCACAACTTAGATATGCAGGATTGTACCTGCAACAAACTGCAGACAGCTCCTCCAGAAGCCTATCTCTCTAATTTAGTACTCTTATCCAGCAAAGGTTCTTGTTCAGGGTTTAAATTTTAGGAGCTTCTAGAGCCTTGTATATTTTCTTAGTTTTAGGTGCCTTCCTTTTTCTGTCAAAAGGGAATGATTTTATTAAGAAATCATCACTACGCAATGTCAGGGCTTTAGACAACTAGAACCTTAATCAAAAAGTAGAGAAAACTGTTTAGTGTGTGGTCAAGAAGCAGAAGACATATATGGATGGCAATGTCTCCTCTACTGTCATTCTCTCAATGACCTAACAAACTCCCAGTAGTCTCCGCCTCCTAAATAGTCTATTGTCTGTCAGAAATACTACCATGGAAGCCAAAACTTTAATATAGATGTCTCTAAGGACACATCTATTCAAACCATAGCACCTACAACCTCTATGTTCTTTGTTTCACTCCTGAATTTACAAGCATTGTAGATTCTGTAAATCAGAAACAAGACAAACATGATATGCAAAAAGAAAAGCAGAACAATGATAGCTATAAATTCTATGAATGTCCTATCTGTCCATGCTCATTCTTTATTGCCAAATCAGCTTCATTGTAGAACACAGATTGGAAGAAAATTGCTAACAATTTCAAGATAGAGATGACAAAAGCATTAAACTAGGTTTGAAGTTGTACATAGAAATTAATTAAATTTTAATTATACCATCAATTTCCAAATAAAAACATGCACACATAATACATGCTAACACACATACACAAACACACTGTTAATATGCCATGGTCCATTCAATGTTTCCAGCATAGAGATATTTAAATATAGAGTCACATTTATATTCTAAAAGACTATAATATAGATAAATTTTCCAGATTACTTACTTCAAGAAGTCTGCTTTCTGAGATATGGGATATGTTATCCACTTTTCTCAGTTTGATTTATTTTATTTTATTTGTTTTCTGCCTTTATTTGCTTTTATGCTTCAGTTTTTCTTAGTCCTGAGTTGAAAAAATGAACAAACAAAAAATGCATGCCTTTTGGAAAATTCCCTTAAAGACAAACACAAGGAGCTACAATACAAAAAAGTATGCCAACTCAAAATAAAAATTAAGAGAAACAAAAGAAATGCCATGCTATGTTGTTATTTGCTGTGATTCACAGGCGTTAGCATAGACTAGAACTATTGATCGCTTTTTGCTCTTGGTATGAAACCTAGGAGAGGAGGACCTACTCTTCTCTCTTTTCTTTAAACCAATGGAATGTCTAACTAGAGTCTAAATATTTTATATCTATATAAGAATTAATAACACATTATTGAATAAACATTAAGAAGTATTAGAGCATTTAATATACTATTTCAGAAATTTTTACAATTATTATTTGGTATTATGGATTTTAATTTCTAACATCAATTTCATTAATTTTTATAGGTACAAAAATAACACATGGTAAATATTATTTTTCTGTTTTCCAAAATTTTTCTTTTTCATTTATTATCTGTGTTGATGATACTTTAATATGAAATAGAAAAAAGCAGTGTAGTTTATTAATGGTAAGTTCTTAAAGTTTTTGAATTTGTGATGAGATAATTTAATAGGCTGAGTAATCAAAGAAATAAGAGGTGTTAGTAAATACAGCTCTGTACTAGTGGGAAATTAGTAATAGTGAGTCAAAAGTGAGCTAAAATTATGAGAAATGTTAAAAGAAAGCTTTGTAATGCAACCTGTGGAAAAACAAATTGCCAAAATAATAGAAAAGCAATACATTGTATGGTAGAATGTTCTTTGCACGTTATAAATAAAGTACTGTTTTGGCCTATGCACAGCACCATAGAAGTGGGTGGAGCATCAGAGCACAAACAGGTAAGAGCAGGGCAGAGTTAAGCCAGTCCCCATCTGACCCCCGAAGAAGAAGCATATAAAAACACAGGTGAGCCAAGGGCTGTGAGCCACGTGGTGGGTAGATTAATGGAAATGGGTTGAATTAAGATGAAAGAGCTAGCTAATAATGTGCTTAAGACATGGGCCAAACAGTGTAAAGATACAAGTGTGTGATTCATTTCTTTGGGGACAAAGCCACCGCAAACCAGGTTCTAACCGCCACCATGCATATCAGGTCAAAACCTCCACCTCGTGCGCATCAGGTCACAAACCTCCAGGACCCAAACAGGCGCCGGGAAAAACTTTCTACAACAACATTGAACTTAGTACACAGTCATGATATAGAGCAAAAAAATTAGCCAACTTGTTGTTGAACAAAGGTTAACAAAATACAAGGAAGAAATAGTAGTCATTACAAAATGAGATTCTAGAATATGTATACCTTAGTGTGCAAATATTGATACAGATATTCCACCCTTCTAAAATTAACTACTAAGGATCACACATTTTAATGTGATATCAAAGTTATAAAAATTTTTATTGTATGTTAAATGACTATATAAATTGCCTTATATGGGCCAATGACATCTTAGACACAATAGCAAATCAATTTCAGAAAGACTTGCTCAATAAGGCTTTTCTAAACCAAATCTCTGTTGTGACCACAGATGAGGTAAATATTTGCAAAAGATATATGTACTAACATTTATGTCCAAATTATAAAATAACTCCCAAACTAAATAATAACACTTAAAAGCCACATTTAAGAAGAAAAATAGAAAAAGGACCTAAATACACATTTCACCAAAGAAGATCTACAGTATGGTGGTTAGTGCACATTAATAACTAACAACTGAAAAGTCTAAGAAAGAACATCTAAAGTTCCATGTCCTTCCCCTACAAAAAAAACATTAGTATTAAGAGAATAATATACAATTGTGAATAAACGTTTAAACTGAAAAATGTTCAACATTATATTTTATTGTATAATTTTATATTGAAATGTATAAACAAATTCTATACAATTATAGAGTAAAATTGATGATAAATAACCTCTTTTAAAAACTATTGTTAAAGAACCTCTATGTATCAATTATAATGCTGGCCAGTGGAAAGAGAAGTATCTGTATTTCTTCTTTCACATTCTGAGTTCTTGATTCCTGAATTCTCTCCAGAGAATTTGACCAGTTTGATTCTCTAAACTCATATTTAAGTGAATTGCATTCAACCAAGCCTCTTTTATATGTGTTCTGTGATTAAAAAGCAAATAAAACTCAGTTTAGAAACATGATGTGTGACCTGAAAATATCAACTTCTCATCCTTTCCCTGTCGTTGGTGATGCAGACTCTTTACTATTTAGCTGAAGAATATAATGATGGAAGAGACACATGTTTGACATTCATAACATCATCTATCAAATAAGGCTTTACCAAGAAACCATTGTAGTGTGAGTCAGACTCTATCCACCTTGATCTTGAGGTGTGGCCTTCAGGTCTTGACAACCCATGTTGGGGCCATGGCCAGGCCAGTCTAAGGACTGGGTACACACTGTCTTCCCTTCATGTTTGTTCTCTCACGCTCTTGGAGAAAGAATCTAACCTATTGCTACCACTGCCACATGGACAGTGCTTAAATTACAGGAATTGCCCTATGGTTCAATCTTTATATCATATAAACCCCTTAATAAATATTAATCTTTTATATAATAAATTGCTAGTGATTAATTCCTATTTCAAAAGATAATCTTCATCTATTATGTAATATACAGTTTCTGACTGCTGACAAACAGTAGATGTATCAATGTCATTATCAATTCTGGATCATTATCAGTAACATTTTTAAAGGTTTCATAATGACCACTTTTGAAAGCAATTTAATTTTTGTTATGTGCATCTGCAGCTATTTGATGGAGGAATACCCACATGTAGTGTTTGCACAGCATTTACAGCAATAAAAAGAGAATATCATTTTCATATATATGTATGTTATATACACATATATTTTCTTCACTAGACAAAATTCTATATTAATTTGTTAAACATATCCTTCCTAGTGACATTAGACATTCTTGAAACTTATATAAATATAAAAAATTGAAGGTATTTTGTTTATATATGTTCTATTGTTTTCATAAGTGCTAATTGAATGGATAAGTGTTTTATATGTTATTTGCATACATGCAAGTACTATCTTTTATGTGGTTTTATCTTACTAAAATATAATATGCAGCAAATATATAATAATCAATATTACCCTTAGTTTTTTACATCCAGATGGAAGTACAAACTCTGTATCATAAACCATAACTGTTATTGATCATTGTATCTAGCCTGAAGTCTCTCCTTAGTACTCTTTGTCATTGTGTTCAGGATTTTCAGGTGAGACTTCTTAGACACAAACAGGGAAACATGCCTTATGCACACAGTGTGAAGACTTTCTTCCCTGGCATCTGGATTTTCATAGAGCATTCACCCTGAATTATGTATTATCAGTTATTTGGGTGGCCTAAAATATAAGCCGAGTTTACATGATATTTTCTGTATGAGGCTTGAGCATCACTGAGTTTTTTGCAACCAGGAAGCTGTAAACAAAAGAACACAGATGGTGGAAAAAAATAACTGTAATTGATTGCAGGCCCTTTTCCAAATATAGTGCTTTTAATTCATCATCTTCCCTGGGAAGCCTGGGAAGCAAAGCTCGCTTTCCTCCTTTGTCTGTTTTCACAAATGTTAACTTATGTCAAAATTCTATCTAAAGCTCTGTTTTATTCTCCCCACTGTGCCCAACTGATGATAGCTAGTCTCCTGGTCTCCACTGTCATCTATATACTAAAGACTTCAAGAAATGAAATTCCAACTGAGAATGTTCCATGACACTTTGAAAGTGACTGTTTACTGGGACTCAAGACACTCATGCTTGGATTATGAACAGCACCTGAAGATCATTATCTGTAAACTTATATCCATTTTTCTTCTGACACCTGCTTGCATTTCTACACAATAATATTTAATATAATTCACATTTATTTTTAACCTTCTGTACTATATAAAAATTATTGTTGGCATTTTCAGCTCTACTTGAACCCATTTCTAATTACAGTATTCAAAAAATACTTTTTAAAGCTCTATTTTATTTTTTATGTGCATTACCTATAAGCACTGAAACATGCATAATGGTGCCAGTGCACTCCAGAAGAAGATGGTTTCAGAGCCCCTGCAAAGGAGAAATAGGCAGCAGTGAGATGCCAGATGTGGGAGATAGAAAGTAAACTCTGGTTTTTTGTAAGAGCAACAAGCACTGTGAACCATGGAAGAATATTTCCATTGCTGGAAATATTACCTAGTACAAAGATGACTAATGATAACTCCATAATAGTTATGAGACACTATATAGAAGATAAATTTGATAAAAATTTGGTGAGTTGAAATTATATAAATATATTCTCATTACAAAGAATATATTGTCATGCTCTGGCTTAGAATTTTATCTAGATAAGCCCATAGGCTTGGCTTAGGATATGTAGTTTCTAGATGCTTCCATATTATATAGCAATGTTGTCTGTGCAGTTTACTTCTACAGACTCACTCTGTTTGTTCATCGACCATGTTCAATATTCTGACCTTCCTTTAACATGTAGCTATCTTTATTTTTTTAAATCTAGAATGCTTCTAAATGCCTTCAAGCATAAGTTACTGGCTATAAGGATAAAAATCACATTTCTATGCAAACCTTCTCTCCTAACATTAATGAAAATTATGACTCCAACTGATAGTGCTTTTTATTCTCCCCTTCCTAAGAGGAAGAACAGACACAAATATAATATATTATGTATTACATATAATATATTGTATACAAGTATAATATGATACTTGCATATTCTTAGTGTGTTTGCTTACAAAAATGACAGACTCTATCAAGAGTGTAAATTCATCTGTTTGTAGTCTACTCTGTCTTGTAACATAAGTTTATTGTGGGAGAAATACTTAAGTTGGTGAGACTTAGAAAGTGAGACTTAGAAGGTGATGTGAGATGTCTTTCTGCATGCTGTGAATATATGTTGTTTCCATTGGTTAATAAAGAAGGTATTTTTGCTTACAGTAAGACATTTTACAGCCAGGCAAGAAATCCGAGCAGAGAGAGGGGGAGAAGAAAAGTAGAGTCAAAGCAGATGCTACAGCCAGTTTCTAGGGGGAACAAGATATAATGGAACAAGGGTAATCCATGAGACATGTGGCAAAATATACATTAATTGAAATGCATTAAGATATATGAGTTAGCTAGAAATAAGCCTGAGCAATAGGCAAAACAGTTAGTAATTAATATAAATCTCTGTGTATTTGGGACCAAGTGACTGTGAGACTTAGAAAAACTTCTGTCTACAAGAAAATAAATGGAAAGAAGAGACTGAGTGATGCTAAGCTGTAACTGCTAATTATGTTTAGTGTCTGTCATGTAGTTTGACAGGGAAAGTAATGAACTTTTACCCAAATGACTTTAAACTGTCAACAACAATTATATTGCTATAATCATTTTATAATTGTTATAAAATTTGAGACTATAATTTAGATAGAAAATATCTCATATGCTTGTGTTTTAAATTAGTTGCCTCATGGTGCTATTGACAACTTCTAGGAAGGGATGTCTCAATGGGCTTTGAGCTTCCATAGCTGTCCTGACTTTCTGATTCTGCTTTCTGATTACTGCTGTAATATGGCTGCCAGCAATCTCTCTCCCATTCCTTCTACTATGCTTCTTCTACCTGACTAGACTGTGTCCACTTGAACTATGAGCCAAAATTAACCATTCCCATTTTGTTTTCTTTTTTAAAAAGGTTTGAATAGTAATATTAATTATTTGTGTGTTGTCTATCTTTATATGGGTTTATGTATGTAAGTGCAGTACCTGTGGAAACCCAAAGAAGAGGTGGAAAATCAAGATCTGGAGTTACAAATAGAAAACTAAAGAGTGTGGGTGCAAGGAAGTGAATTTGTCCTCTGAAAGGGCAGCATGTAGTTTTATTTACTGAGCCATCTCTCTGACCTCTCAAGTTTTCTGTCAGTCAGTTAGACACAGAAAGTAAAAACAACAACAACAACAAAAAAAACCTAATGCAGAAAGTATGGCACTAAATAGGGAATTTTATTGTGTATGGATGATTATTCCTTGTGTAATTAATATAGTTTCAGTGCTTGATATTATTATATTTCCATTAGTATAGAAACATTAGTATATGAGGAAATATTAGAGAGATTGATTTCTAGACAAGTCAGAAATCACTAAAATAATTGAAATATCTTTTTTCCCTTGAATGTATTTTATTTACTTGTGACCTTGAATAGGAAAATGAGGAGTTTTAAGGAAATACTGAGTCAATAAAACCTTAGAAGGACTTCATTATACTGGAGAAAATTTCATCATTTTGTTGAAATAATAAAAATCCTATTTGATTGAATGTGAAGCATAAACCATAAAAGAAACCAATTCTCAATCCTATGCTAATGGCCAAGAACCATGTCCAGCATTAGAAAGCCAACACATAACAAACCCAAAGATTTTTTTGGAGCTCTTTTTTCATATTGCTTTTAAGAAGCATTTGTCTTTTAACCTTACTGGTCTTTTACAGGTATATTATGGCTTCCTATTTTTTGTTTTTATAGGAATATATGCATTTGTCATGATTATTTGTTAATTCCACTTTTCCTATTTTGCCTGTTTTTATTTTCTTTACAAAGAGAAAGAAAGGAGGAATGACAATGAATAGATGGAAAATATGGATAATCTGAAAGAAGATGAAGGAAAAGCTGTGCATACAAAAATATATTTTCAACATAGAGAAAAACACAAAAGTTCCTCAGGTTCCCAATGTGACAATATCTTGTAGATTCATTAGCAAAAAATACTTCCCAAGTAGCTATTGGGTAAAGATATAGTAACATAAAACTGAAAAGTTACATTTCAAGATGCCTCTAGGATTTGACCATTTATCTTGAAGGTATGCCTGTGTCAGTGTTAGTATAACTAGAATTATGGAATTCTATTCATTGACTCCTGAAGGTCTTCATCAGAAGGAAGTGAGTTGTGTTTTCCATGAAATGGAAATTTCTGAAAAATAAAAGCCTCTTTTGTGTTATTTTATTCACAGATTTTAGAATCATTCTGGTTATCACTAGATTTATTTTATAAGCTTGAAGATTTTCTGCACTGAGTCCTTTAAAGGGTTCTGTATATTCTTAGTGACCTCACAGAGGAGTCATCAGGACACTGTGTCCACCCCTCCTACTGTGGCAGAGGCCTGACACTTTGGTCTACCTAACTTGTAGGAAGGACTTCCTCACCCCTCCTGCCCTGACACTCTCTTAGGAGTCTGGCACCTGAATGTGTCATACTGAACTCTTTGATCTCCATTTCAGTCCCTTCCTGATTTCTGATTGTTTATACTCCCACAATAATTCCCCAGGGGCAATGCTTGTCAGGGAACTTCTCTAACTCAAATCATTCTTCAGCCTGGCTGCAAACTATCCAACCTGAAACATCAGGAAAAAAAATCCCACAAAAGACCCCAACTGACAAGCTGTCAGCAGACAGGTGACTGCTCCAGTGCCAAATGACCTCTTCTAAAGCCATGAGAAAGAAAAATTGTGAAGTACCCAGGGTTACAAAGTCTATGTCGTGGATGTCAGTGATGACTATGCTAAAAGTCTAGTATGATTTCTTTGTTGAATTTAAGAACTGTTTATTATTAAACTTTAAAATATACTGCTTAAATAATTGTGGCTACTAGATTTGTTGTTTTGAAAACAATGTCATGTGTAAAGATTCATCATAGAAGTTACTTTTGTAGTTGGACTTTTTTGTCAAAAGCCAGCTTCCTAATAATGACCCTGTGAGTTATTATTAAAAATGAAAGCTTGATCTTTAGCTCAGGCTTATACCCAGATAGCTTTTATGACAGATGAGGCAAAACAGAGACACATCTTGACAATGTACAAAACTATTACCCCACCGAATATATGATATGTTTTGCTTTAGAAAAGCCTATTTATGAAAAGGTATCCTTTCAATTACTTTTTATAAAAACTAATGATCAAGTCACATCAAGAGAAAATAATTAAATACTGGCAAATTAAACAGCAAATCTCGCTATTAAGTGAAGTGCAAAGTATTTTATGTAATATTTACAGACAAACCATTTAGTAGAATTAATTAAATATATTGAGAGTATAGTTTAAGAATTCTTCCTTTACAACTAAATCTTTTATTTTATGCACTGAGTATTTGACTATGTGCATACCTGCTACCCACATGGGCCAGAAGTGGGCGTAGGATCCTCAGGATCTGAAATTAGAGATGTTTGTGAGCCACATTGTGGCGCTGGTACCAAACCTTGTCCTTTGTAAGAAGACCAAGTGTTCTTAGCTGCTTGATTCAACTTTTCAACTTCAGGAATTGTTTATTTAGCTCTTCATTGCATGTTTTTATTTATTTATTTTCTGTGTGTGTGCGTGCGTGCGTGCGTGTGTGTGTGTGTGTGTGCGTGTGTGTGTGTGCGCGCGCGCGCGCACGCATGCACGCGCGCGCATGCACAAATACACATGAGTAGCATTGCATGCATGTACAACTTAAAGAAAAACTTGTGGCAATTTGTTTTTTTCTTGTACCCTGTGAGTCTCAGATGCCAAATTGGTCATCAGGCTTTGCAGGAAGTAACTTTGCACACAGATTTTAATAAATTAAGTATTTGTTTTCAATTATATATTTAATTATTGATTTAAACTGTTTGGAAAATTGGAATATTTTACTTGTTATTTAAGCTCATCATTTATCAGAATAAACATAACAGTATATAAATCAGAAAAAGATCGAATTATCAATCTATGAGAAAAACATTAGCTAGACAGATATAAAAGCAATAGGAAGCTCTTACTAAATTCTAGGAAATTTAATAATAGCTGAAGTTATGCCATAAATAGCTTTTGTAAAACTGTAGTCTTTCAAGCAAGTGAACTACTTTGTAAAATTTAGTAATTATTCTATTGGTACTGGAGAAATAATAATAATTAATTTGAGCAGCATATATCAAGAAGATCATGGTTAGAAATGATTAGTTATATGAAGGAAGATATATTGCTTAATATTAAAATTGTTAATAATTAAATCAAAAAATTCTGGATTTGATTATTCAAATGACTAATATAGATGAGTTTTCTTTAAAATGAATTAAAGTTTACTATTATTTAATGATATTTCTACTTAACAATAAATATCTCAATGCTACATCTGCTTGCAGAAAGCTCATATCATTTATTTTTAATCTTTTTAAAGAATGTAGAGCAGCTGGTAAGGCAGCTCAATGATAGAATGGTAGACACTCCACCTACAATATTCAACACCTAGACTCAATTGACAGCATCACCTCAAAGTGTAACTAACTATATTTCCATTAATCTTTACAAAAAGAAAAAAAAACTTTCTTGAAGTGATTAAACAAAACAGTTACTTGAGATAAAAAAAAAAAATGAGGTGTGAAATAAGTAAATTAAACAGGAAACAAAGCACTGTAACTTACACCCACTCGAATTCGGAATTCTCAAGTTCCCCGTGAAGCCAAGTGAATGATTCATAATTGCATCTTAAATTAGACTTTTGAAGTGATTAACCTCCCTGGCAGTGCTGGTTTCATGAATATATTATTTTAAATGATCAAAACAGTATTTGTTGAGAAATGTTAGAGTTGGCTTTGTTTTTTATTCTATGGAAGTGTTTAACAAGGATTTATGAGCACACTTAGAAAATATCTATTCTAATAGATTGTATTATGATTATGAAGAAGCAAGACTTTGCTGTAAAACAAAAGAAAATCCTGCACCTTCTATATCTTGATATAAATTTTTCTTTCCTTTCTTTATTGGGCTTACTCTCAATATAGTAAGTAGAATTTTCATTAGAAACCAAAAAGGAGAAACAAACTGTTGTCACAAATGGGACAAAGATTGCTTTGTAAAAAATCCCATTTCTAGAGCCAGAATTTTGTTCCTGCACTATAGCTACACTAGCCACTTAGCTACTGTGAATAGCACCTCCCTGCTGAGCATAAACAAAAATGTGTAGAGCAAAGATTGAAAACTCTGCATTTGTAAGTAAAAATCCTTGAACTGGATTAGTTAAAAATAATAAATAGCCAAACATGAGCTGTAGAAGGAGCTATTTATGTTGGATTCTGCCTAAAACACAACAACATATTTCTTTCTCATTGCATCATTGTAAAGTAGACAAAAAGACAGAAAGAATCAGAATCATTATTAATCCTTTCCTTACTGTAATTCCAAATATTAGAAAAGCAATTTGGAAGCATGATTGGAAAGTAAAAATAGAGGCATAAGGCATTTAAGTAATATATTAATTTAATAACTCATGGTTAAAAAGAAATAAACACTTCCTAATTTCCTAATTACCCAGTTAAAGGAACAAAGCATATGTTGACATTTACTAAGGGAGATTAACAAAATTAATTTTTACAGTTTATTTTCTTTCTTTTATTTTATTATTATGAACAAAGAAGTCACACTTTCTATCCTTATTCAAGGTCCCTTCTCCCTCTCACCACATCAGGTCTTTCTCTCTTCTCAACAACTCCCCATCCCCTCTCTGAGCAGGTGGCAGGCAGTCCCAAGGTCCCAGTGTCCCAATATTGCTTAGTTCAGCCTCTGCTCCTGGCAGATTCAGTTTTCTCCCCCCAACCTCAAGACTGAGTCAGGTGTCATAGTTTATTTTCAAGCCACTTCATAGAATTTATGCATGTTGCTAAGGTTCTGGTGCTAACAACTTTACCTTTGCCTATCATTTTTTATCTTACTTTGTGTACTCAGGCATTTTCATTCCAGTAAAAGAAAGACATTATCACAGTTTTCCTATTTTTCATTCCCTGGACAATACATAATTTTTTTATTTAGATCTTTTTTTTTTCATTGAATGAAATGAGTTGTTTAAATTCTCATTTAATATATTTTGAACAGGAAATGTTTAAAGGAATAAACTTTGTATTAGAGATTCAGAAATCCATATGAAAATACAATATCCTAATATGCATCTGTGGAGATGAAAAATTGAAAGATGCTTTCAGTGAATATTATATGCACTGGAGAAAATTTATTCAAGTACGGTTTTGGTAACACAATTTTAGATTCCTTTATTACCTCTACAACATGTCAGATATGAATTTATTTGGGTTTAGTGGAATTCAAGATATTTTTATGAAGCTATTAGCAAAAAAACTACCTTGGGACCTCCTGCTCTTGCTGGGGAGGAGATAAAGTGATGGGGAAAAGAGAGAGTGACTGAGAGGGGCAGGAGGGGGAAGAGAGTCTGAACAAGGGGATACATGGGTAAAAATATGATTTTATTCATATAAATATATAAAAACAAAAAAAGAAAAAAAGAAAGTGATGGTGTATTTTCATTGACTCTAGAGTTTTCTCAAACTTTCTAAAAATTTCTCTGATTGGTTTGTTATAAATTCAGATAATACTTAGGGACTGAAGTCTTGCTAGATAGTTGGAAAGCACCGTGCCTTTGCAAAGTTTTTTAGTTGCAACTCTATTGACAACATAAAAGTCAATAATTTGGGGGTAAATTGAACATATGAAATATATAATGTTGTTTAGGCTTTTTGCAGCTAAATTAAAAAGCAATGTCTATAATTTCTTCCTGTTGACTTTAAGATCCCATTGGCATGACAAATTTTTATCTAGTTCCTAAGCATATTAATTTACTCATAGTTTAAGTTTATTTTGTTTTGTTTTAATTTTCTAGAAATGGAAAAATATTGTGTCCTCATCACATCATCCATAAGGATAAACAATAGATTAAGTAAAAAAATAGATGGAAAGATAATAGGTGGGTAGATAACAATAGACAGATGATATATATATAGAAGATAGATGACAGACAGCAGACAAACAGACAGAAGGATAGAAAGATAGGAAATTTTGAAGTGCTTTTTTTTTGGAAAACTGATTTGATAAAATTGGTATTATTTTTAATTTAAATGTGTATCATTCACATGAATGTCTTTAAATGAATGTGCATCAGTGTTTCTTTTAAGAATGAATGGTATAAACAATAAAAATGGTTTAATGTCAACTTGAGTAGACACTGGAAATAGTTGATCATTTTTCCAACTTTTTAGACAAGTATACATAATGTTTTATGTTATTAAGTTTATTGTCCCAAACTTTATTTTGTGGGGTTATAATATCAGGAAAGAGTTCACTGCGTTTTTGGGGGGGCAGCTGTGTTTGGTTATACCTTAGGTCTCTGAGCCATACAGCTTCTGATTCCAGAGAGTGTCACATGGTTTGAGCCTCAAGTTCGACCTATTGTTGTTTTCTCACACTCACAAGCTATGAGCCACCATTGCCCTAGCACATCCTGTACAAGGACAAAAATGAGTTGAAGGTTTTGTGGCTGGGTTGATGTCTCAGTCCCAACACTGGGAGCCTTACCAGGTTACTGAAGATGGCCAGTGTAGGTTCTGTGTCCTCCATTACTAGGAATCCTTGCTAGGGCCACCATCATAGGTTTTAGCAAGTTTCTGTTATATTCAATTTCCACATTTCCCCACAAGTGTCTCCCCATTCCAGTCTTCTTTCCTTATAATCTCTCCTTCATCCCTCTGTCTTTCTCTTCACCACCAAATTCCTCCTGTTCCCATTTCCACCTACCCATAGTCCACCTACAAACACTATTCTATTTTCTTCCAAGAGAGATCCATTTATTTCCCATAAAGTCTTCCTTTTACCTTAACATCTCTGAGTCTATAGGCTATAGTGTGATAATTCTTAATAGCTGATATCCACTTATAAGTAAGTATATATCACATTTCTCATTCTGGATCTGTCCCTGGTGGTCTAGTGGTTAGGATTCGGCACTCTCATTCTGAATCTGGGTAACTTACTTGGGATGATGTTTTATAGTTCCGTTCATTTACCTGAAATTTTCATCATGTCATTGTTTTCTAAAGCTTATTAATACTTCATTGTATAAATTTACCACATTTTCTTTATTGATTCTTCAGTTAACAACATCTAGTTTATTTCCAGTTTCTGGCTATTAAGAATAAAGACATTTTGAACATAGTTGAGAAAGCATACTTGTGGTAGAATAGTGTCATTTGAGTATATAGTCAAGAGTGGTATATCTGGGTCTTGAGATATAACTTGAGGTCATATTTGTTGTACAAGTTTGTACTACATCAACAATGATGATATGTTCACTTGCTCTAATACTCATCAACATTAGAAGTCACTTGTGTTATTGATGTTAGCTATTTTAACAAGTGTTAGAAGAAATCTTAGACTTTTTAAATTGCATTTTACTGATGGATAAAGGTGTTCAACATCTTTTTAAGTGTTTCCCAGTCATTGAGCTTCTTCTATTGAGAATTCTCTTACTCAGTACCCCACTTTTAATTGGACTATTTAGTTTGTTGATAGCTAGTTTCTTGACTTCTTTATATACTTTGGATATTAGTCCTCTGTCAGATGTGGAATTGGTGAAGAACTTTTCCCATTCTCTAAGCTACTAATTTGTCCTTATTATACTGTACACTGCCCTACAGAAACATTTCAGTTTCCTGAGGTCCCATTTCTTGTCGATCTTAGCTCTCTGCTATCAGTGTACTGCATTGTAAGTTGTTACATGCACTTATATCTTCAAGGCTAGTTCTCACTTTTTATTTTCTTCTTTCTTTTTCTCTCTCTTGATGTAAGAGAAGTAATACATTCTATTAAATACTAAATATAGTATTGCCTGTACATATTAAATATTAGATCTTGGTACTACCCTCTCAATGTGCTGTGTTATAACTGGATATATTTTTATGTTTAATTTACTAGTAATTTTATAGTTTAGAGTATATTATTTTTCTTTTTAAAAAAAAATTCTGGTAAATTCCCAATTATGTTCTTATTATACTATCTTTTAAAAGTTTTATTGGTTTATACTTTACCTTTCTGTGTGAGAAACATCTTGAAATATATTTTTATGTTATATTAATTTAGTGATAAGTTGCTTCCCATAAGGGTATGTAATAGAATCAATGTCCATTAAAATCATGATTCTAACCTCACTGGAAATGTGATCAGTCTCATGGGAAAATTAACTATTTTTAGTAACTGAAGTTGTTGTGGTTTTTATTATTTTATAGTTGTATATTACCAGATTTATAAATGGTAATTTTATTCTTATTTTTCAGAATATTTCATCACAACTAAATTAAATTTCTGATTTAATTTGTCATGAAACTGTCAGAGTTTGCCTTTGCATATTACTGATAGATTTGTTACTCATTTTATAAGTAAAATATTTATTTTCATTGATAAAACATAAATGTACTCTTGGAATGAGTCCAACCTATTTATGATGTAAAATCCTTTCATTTATTCGGTTAATGTATATTGTAATCTGCAATGATTCTATATTAAAGAGAAAGGCTAAGAAATTATTTTATTTTTCTGTTCAGTTCTAGCAATAATTGTGTTGTTCTCAAAAATAAAGTGGTCAATAACTGGAGTTTTTCTGAAGTTGATTTTCTTTTTGTAAACTTTGGGTAATTGAATAAACTACCTTTGGAATATATAAACCTTTTAATATAAAATTACTTATTTTTTATTTTAATTCTGTGAACTTCAATCTGCAGTTTAGAACTTGGCTTATCAAAGTTCTTCACATTCTGGGAACTCAAAAAAAAAAAAAAAAAAAGAAGTCAGTCAGTTATTTTTCCTACCAATTTGATAAAGCACTGATGAAAACAACATAGTTCACAGTTCAAAGTGGAATCTATAACTATGTGGAAGTCAAGGCATCCAGATCTTGAAGCTTCTGGTTTATAATTAGGTAGAGAAGACATGACTGCGAGCATTCTTCACACCCTCACTTCTCCATTTATCCAGTCCAGAATCTCCATCAGGGAACCATGCACTCACACTAAGCAGACTTTATACCTTCATTCACCTAATCATGATAATTCTCAGAAATGTGTAAGTTCTCATTGCCAAGGTGATTCTAGATTTTGTGAAGTAGACAAGTAATTATCATCTCTACTCTGAATGAAATTTGCATATGCCCAATCTACATATCTCCAATTTACATATCTTTATGGGCAAGTATTAAGAGCAATGTCTCCACTTTATGTGTGAACTCTCCTAAATGCAATTGCCAAAAATCATAGTCTGTCCCAGAAACCTCACCACAAGGAAAGGCAGTATCCTCTCCCTGTTTGTCATTAAGTTCTTCTTGCCATGATTATATGATGATACATTCAAGGAGTTGTCATGTGGTCTATACTCATTTCTAATAGCTGTTTTCAGTAAATGGCTAGCAAGATAAAACTTATTCAAGTGGGTACAGAACCCGGTTTCCGAATTGGTTTTCATGTATTGTTATTCAGATGAAGATTTCTATTCTCATTATCTTATTTTTCTATTCTTATAACTCATAAATATTTATAAATATCAACATGAAATATTTTCTTTGCAAAACCAATTAAATGCTGTGCTTGTTTTTAAAGGCTTTATCTAAGTTCTTCTTTTTTCAGAGTGTACAGAAGTAGAAACAATAAATTAAGCATTTATTCTGCTATGTTTTGCCTGTTTCCAATACAAATAAATGGCTTTAAAACCAGTTCTATTACTGTACACACAAGTTATTAAAAATTCTCTTCTTCTCTTATATTCTTCAGCATATGTAAACTCTATGTACTATAAATTTTTAATAAAAAAGAAAAAGAGATTTATTGAGTTTGGTGTGAAAAGGAAAGGAAAAACAATTCTGGGAACACTTGGTGTCTTCCTGGTGCCATCTCATTTCTCAGTGGCTAGTGCTTCCATAACCTATAAATTAATCTCTAAGATACATTGATCTAGTGATAATTAACTGTAGTTGGATTATGGTGGCAATGTAAATATTTGTTCCACCAATGGCTTTAATAAAAGCTGATTGGCCAAAGGCACACAGGATGTGTGGGTGGGGACACCAGACTAAGAAAACTCAGGAACATCTCAGAGTAGACACAGATGCCAGAGAGCCACCAGAGACACAACGAGGAGACAGCAGCAGACACAGAGGAAAGAAGCTGAAATGCTGTTATAAGAAAAGGTACCGAGCTGCACGGCTGAACAAGATGGGTTGAGTTCAAATAATGGAGCTAGCAAATTATATGCCTGGGCCCTAGGTCAATCAGCAAAAATTAATATAAGCATGTTTGCAATTATTTGATGCTAAGCAGGGCTGAGAGTGGGACCAAACCTCCAGTCCAGGCCCGGAAAGTCCAGGCCAGAACATTTTACAACACTTAACTGTTTAATTAAAAAAAAAAAAATCTCTTCTGGTTTGCATTATTGGTTTAATAATTTTTGTCAGCATCTGAGTAAAATGTACAGAAAAGGATAATTTTAGGGTCATTTTAGACTGGAAGCATAAGCCTTATGTCTCCAGTTGACTTTTGTTTCTATACTTGTGGTGAGCTGCTTTCTGGCCTACAGAATGATGAGTCACCACATGCACGATTCTTCTCGGATCACACTTTATTGGAGTACAGCTCAGTTGAGGTAGAATGGTGGAAGAAAGACCCGTGCCTGAAATGCAGCCTGCTTATATAGGGAAGCTGGGACTCGTGTAGCTATATGATTGGTGCCCAACGTAATGCCTCATTAGCATATGGTTGGTGGTAGGTCCAAAATAATGCCTCCTTAGCATATAGCTGGTGATAGGTGGTAAGGAGTGCCAAATTAGCATAATCAGGGATCACATCGAATAGGTCACTACTCAACTCCTAATTAGCATAAGTGGCGAAGGTGTAATGGCTGGAGAACATGATGCAATGTTCCAGCAAGTTGTGCAAGAGCCAACCGCGCCCTACATATACTTCTGAAATGGTCTCAGCATTGATTAACTAACTCATGACTATTAGAATGTAAGGCAGTCCTGACTGAAAAATTTTATGTAACACTGGACTTTTCTGTAATTTATTGTGCATTTATATCATGAGAGGAACCATTTCTATTGGCAGAAGTATGAACAAGTACCAAGTTATAATAGATCTATGAAATATATGACAATAGCTGGTACATATACCTATCCTTCAAATTCAAGTATGAAATGTCATTATCTCTCTGAAGCTTTTTCTCACATTCTTTAGACAGATTATACAAAGATCTAAGAAATGCAATGTGCTGCAGCAGAACGTATCTTACTGTCCAAGATCTTCTATTAATAAAAATTATATACATTATCATTTGTCTTCCTGAAAAAATTATCAATTCCTACTCAAATTTTACATTTTATTGACTTGCAGAAAATAAATAAGTACAAGTTATAGACACAAAGTTGTTAATTGGTTAAAAGACATGCTTTCTTTTTTAAGATGCTTAACTTGCTCAAAACTATGTATCTTAATAGGTAAATAAAAAACCTTGCATAAACATCACTTCTATTCTCTAGTAGTACATAAAAATACTTCATAATGCTTAAACTTCTTTTTATTTTTTAAAATTTACTATTATTCTTTTTAACTATGTGAATGAGTATAGGCATTATGTAAGTAAGTTCCTTAAAAATCTAGAGGCTTCAGACCTCCTAAAGGTGGATTTATAGAATGTTGTAAGTTACCTCACATTAATGCTGGGAAGTGAACTGAGTACCTGTGAAAGAACACTATGTGCTTAAGTACTCAGCCAGACAAATCAAATTTTTCTTCCTTTTTTATTATTATGAATAAAGAAGTCACATTTTCTATCTTTGTATATCTTTATTCAAGGTCCCTTCCCCCTCCCACCACGTCAGGTCATTCTCTCTTTTCCACATCTCCCCAGCCCCCCCATGGGCAGGTGGTCCCAAGGTCCCAAGGTCCCAATATTGCTTAGTTCAGCCTCCACTCCTGGCAAATCCAGTTTTCTCCCCCAACATCAAGACTGAGTCAGGTGTTCCTTTAGGGAGAGTGGAATCCAAGGAGTCAGTCCAAAGCATTTCCCATCCCAAGCTCAGTGGTTGTTTGCAGCTTGGGCATGCTTTTCTTTTTTTCTTTCTTTCTTTTTTTTTTTGTTTAGAGTCCACTAATGAGTGAGTACATCCCCTACTTTTCTTTCTGGGTTTGTGATACCTCGCTCAGGAGGATATTCTCCAAATCCATCCATTTGCTTGCAAATTTTAGGATATCATTTTTTCTTACTGCTGAGTAGTACTCCATTGTGTAGATGTACCACAGTTTGCTATTCCATTCTTCAGCTGAGGGGCATCTAGGTTGTTTCCAGGTTCTTGCTATTACAAATAATGCTGCTATGACCATAGTTGAACTAATGCCATTGGAGTGTGATTGTGTGTCTTTAGAGTATACACCCAGAAGTGGTATTGCTGGGTCCTTGGAGAGATTGATTCTCAGTTTTCTGATAAACTGCTATACTGCATTCCAAAGTGGCTGAACAAGCTTACATTTCCACCAATAATGGAGGAGTGTTCCCCTTGCTCTGCACCCTAATTAATTAATTAATTGACCTTCTACTATGTATACTATCAACAGTAAGCTTATTTAGTGAAAGAACTAAAAGTAGGTCTCCTTAAAACTATTATTAGACAGTTGATCTCAAAGAATTAGAATGAATGTGACTGAAAATTTTAATTCAAATTACAAAGCACTAAGCATAATAAATAAAACCTAACCAACATATCAAGGAAAACTAAAATTACTTCATTAGTGACAGAGAAGGGCATATGAGGAGCTGAATATTAGCTGCTTAAAAACCTTATATTAACAATGTTTAAAAACCAGATGTGTTTGTTTTCAGCATGTGAAATTGAGCAGAATCAGACATCAAGTATGCTTTCATTAAGATTTTAATGGAATATAAAGTATTATTTTCAGCTAATCAAATTCCATTACTAACATTGCACTAAAAAGACTCTCTATGGAATACTAAGGAAGAAAGTAGATTTTCAAGGTAAATTTATACATAAAGAGAATTCACATGAATTTCAAAATAATTTCTAGGTATTTATGTAGCACTCACATGTGGTATATACATTTAATGAAGCCTAATTACGTAGTCTTAAATTAGTGGTGTGTTTTGAATATTAAAGAGCACAAAAATGCTATTCTTTTATAGATTTGTTGTGGGATATTATTTAACTATGTAAAGATGAGTTACTTTTGTTTATTCTGCATTTGATTTATGATGTAAAGATTTGTTGCATTGGTTTCACCTTACCTGCCTAAAGAATTTGGTTTATCTATTAAAAATCTAAATGATTAATATCTAGGCAATCGAGGGATAAGCAGCACTAGTGAGCAGAGAGAATAAGCTGCAGGAGAAATCTAGATAAGACAAAAGAAGAAAGAGGAGAACAATAACTAAATAGAGTGAGATACAAGGGGCCAGCAGTCAGTGAAGCAGCTTAAAACCAGCTAAATGGAGTAGGAAATACATAAGGAAAGTAAAGTAACAAGTACTGAGGCAAAACATAGATGAAGAAAACAAGTTAAGGTATTAGAGCTAGCAAAAATGAGCATAAGATCAAGCAGTCAAAACTAGTATTAAATCTTTGTGTCACAATTTGGGAGTTGATTAGTAGCCCAAAAGAGAATATAGGAAGACTTTCTGTATGTTCTGAATATATGTTGTTACCATTGGTTAATAAAAAACTTGTTTGGGTCTATGATAAGATAGTTCACAGCCAGGCAGGTAACCCAAACAGAAGTTCAGAATGAAGAAGGGTAGAGTCTAGGAGACACAATTGACTTGCTCAAGAAAGAAGGTATAACATTTTGGGTAAGCCATAGGCCACATAGAAATGCATAGATTAATAGAAATGAGTTAAATTAAGATGTAACAGCTAGACAGACAGTAATAAGCCTGTGCCATTGGCCAAGTATTTGGTAATTAATATTAAACCTCTGAGAGTTTATAAATGGCTTCAGGATCTCATGGGCCATGCAAAAGAAAAAATAACTTCTATTTACAGCCTGATACATGAACTTAGGGGCTGATTTTTTTTCTCCAATAATAAAATGATTTGACATTTCTAACACTTCAACTTTAAGGTAAACACATTTGTTTATATTAGCAAATATCATATGTATTATTTGTGTACTCCACTCAATGTTTAACTGATAAACAACAAATTAGTCCATCAACTGTAGTGGATTATGCTGGCAATGTAAATATTTGTCCCACCTATAGGTTTAATACAAAGCTGATTGGTCAATGGCAAACAGAAAGTGTGGGCAGGGCTACCAGGTTAAGAAAACTCAGGAACATCTCAGAGTACACACAGACACCAGACACAGATGCCAGAGAGCCAGCAGAGAGAGCCTCCACAGACACAATGAGGAGACAGCAGCAGATATAGAGGACAGATGCTGAAATGCAGCTCTGTGGAAAGGTAGCAAGCCACACAAGTGAACAAGATAAGTTGAGTTTAGATAAAGGAGCTAGCAAGTTATATGCCTGGGCCCTAAGTCAGTCATTGTAAAAATAATATAATCCTGTGTGTCATTATTTGAGGCAAAACAGGGCAGGAGTGAGACTAAATCTTTGGTCCAGGCCCAAAATGTCTAAATCAGAACCATTACAAAAAATAAACTATTTTATTGGCTACCTATCCTTCACTAGGTATATTTTTTTTTCAGAAAAAAATATCAAGTCAAATAATCAATAATCTATGACTTTAGCAACCTCACATTTGATCAGCTGGGACCTAATAAGAAGTTTCTGGCCTAGAGCTGAGAATTGGATTTACTTACAACCTCACTGCCACTTAGCCCCATATAATCACACAAAAGTTTATATTCATTTCATGCTAATTGATCTATGGCTCAGACATGTTGCTAACTCTTTTATCTTAATTCAATCTATTTCCATTAACCTATTTACCCATGTGGTTTGATACCTTTTCTCAGAGCAGCATTTCCACTTCTTTTGTCTGTATCTGCTGGCATCTCTGCTGATATCACTGTCTCTTCCTATCGTTTTCTTAGTCTTGTAGGCCTGCTTACACTTCCTGGATGACTTTTGGCCAATTAGCATTCTTACTAAAGCAGGAAGAGGAACAAGTATTTATAATGTACCAGAACAATTATCCCACTACACAAGGATCCACATCATTTGATGCAGAAGTTGTCTTACAACTTTACTTGGGCTGCTGGCTTTGCAGTAGAGTGCACTTTTATCTCTTACAAGGTACTTGAATTAGGTTTTCATAAACTCGTAATTGCTCTCAACAACTTCTATCCTAAGTTCCAGGGGATCTTATCCCCTGTTATGACATCTTAGAGCACCCAACACACACATAATGCCCATATTCATGTACATACAATATATTTTTTACACATAAAATTAAAAAATAATATTTTCAAAATTTATGTTATTTGTTTCTTTGAGTTGTATAAGGTTTCTGACCCTCTACTGGCTAGGGTTCCAACCTGCCCACAATTGCTTTACCACCCCAGAAATGACTCAGACACTTATATTAATAACATCCTGTTTTGCTTAGACACATTGCTAGCTATCTCTTTCATCTTAATTTCAACCCATTTTAATTAATCTGTTCTGCCACATGGCCATTGGCCTCCTAGCTTACCTGTAGTCCTGTATGCTTCTTGGGTGGCTGGATGAAGACTGTCTGATTCTGCCCTCCTTCTACTTGTCTCTTCTATAATTCCTCCACCTACTTCTATGGTGCTCCACACAGGCCAAAACAGTTTCTTTATTTACAGCATACAGATGAACATTTCCACCACATTTCTTCTGTTCTGTCTAATCAAAAAGGAAGGTTTCAATTTCAATATAACAAAAAGCTATTAAGCAAGAATTACAGTTACAGTTTCTAGTCTATTTGTATTTAACAAAATTAAAGAAAATATTCTATCATCTACCTTATTATTGTGTCTAAAGTTTATATCTAATATACCCTTTAAAATAACTAATAAAAACTATAACTATAATTATTAAACCTTCAACTTCATCAAAGACCACAGAAGGATATAATATCACTCAAGTAAATGGGAATGCAAGCAACTTCCAAAATCTAGAAATGACAGAGATGACACCTGTCTGCCTGGACAGTCATCCAAAGTTCCTTTGTAACATTGGGACATCCATCTTCAGTCCATATGCTCAGACTCTCTGGTATACCTTTCACTGTTTCAGGAAATCTGGCATAGTCCATCAGTCAATTCTCTTTGTGTCCTAAAGGATGCCTGGCAATTTTCTCTGCAGAGCAGGAGCATGAAGGACCATTTCAGCTTGTTCCATCAAAGTTCAGAGGTTCCTTTCAGAACCTGCATGTCCAGTTTATACAGCATATTCTCAAGGAGTCAATACAAGAACATTTTCTTGTCCACTGGCTAACTGTTGCCACGAAATAAATTCTACATGAAGTTTTTTTCAATGCCCATCATTCTCTTGATATATATTGGTGCTGCCAGGACCAAATCTATCTCACTGTTCAGAAAAGTCTAAGTTCTTAAAATATTTCAAATACCATATTCTGTAGGTCTTTGAAATATATCTTTTTATACCTAAAAAACCTAACTAACATGACTATAAGTTTGGTTATCATAGATGGCTATTAATCTGCATTTCTTAATTACACATTACAATTTTAAATGAGTTAAATAAATATCATACCTTAAACAAGAGTAGAAAAATATATACAGCATAATAAAATTGACCTTAAATTTATATCAATAAACCAACATTTATCTTTTTAAATCATTCCTATATCATATTCTCACACCTGACCTTTTTTAAGAGATTAACTATGACTATTAGCCATTTATAATAAAAACAAAAGTTTATAAGCAATATTTTGGGAATTTGGGCACAGCAATTTATATTAGGGTTTCCTGCTGATTAAGGGGTGCTGGCAATCATACGAGGGTCCTGAGCATGGATTGATCATCTTTTTTTATTATGAATAAAATCTTGTTTTTTATCCATGTATATCCTTGTTCAAGTCCCCTTTCCCCTCCCACCTCTTCCAGTCGCTCTCTCTTCTCCACATCTCTTTATCTCCTCCCCAGCAAGAGCAGAAGGTCCCAAGGTCCCAATATGGCTTGGTTCAGCATCCACTCCTGGCAGATCCATTTTCCTCACCTCAACTGGATGGATCATCTTAATTAGCATCCTGGAAGCTGATCTTCCCATCAGAGAATTTTCAGGTGGTCTTGGCAAATGAAACCATATTGGCCTAGAAACAATCCACAGGTTTTCTTCTTCTGTGGAAACAAGAGAAGAAACTCTTTTCCCAAGCAATATATTCTCAGACTCAAATTTCAAGGTCAATATACCTTTAAAATATGTTTGTTAGCTTAGCTGCCTTTGTAATCAATTGTCTTTCTGCAGTTAGCTCATTAAAGGTTAACAAAAAAAAAGAAAACACAATATTAATCATAATCCAAACTCTGTGTATTTGCCTTCTCTATTTGGTTTTTTATGTTTTATACCTCTATTTCTCCTTTTCAAGGGCTTTTCTATCCCTTTTCTCTCCCAGTCCATGCACTGCACTAATTTCACACACATTTTAATCCATTTAAAGATTTTTATCTTTATCTGAATCTGTTTTATTGCAAATCCTTAATCATTTCCCAACCAGAAGAGCTTTTAAAATGCTAGTACCACTTTGATTGTTGACTCTGCTCCGTTTTGACAGCTTTTAAACATAGCAGAGCCATGTTGGAGCTCACTGCCAGCAAACAGAACAGACCCAAGAAAATGCTGCTACCAAAAAACCATCTTTGAT
Organism: Sigmodon hispidus; assembly: GCA_004025045.1. Lineage (NCBI taxonomy): Eukaryota > Metazoa > Chordata > Mammalia > Rodentia > Cricetidae > Sigmodon > Sigmodon hispidus. The sequence goes on from PVIH01004115.1 coordinate 94,348, forward strand.
TCTGTTCACCTTTTGTTCAATATAAACAGAAACTTTAAATCAATCACACTTATACAGAGTCTTCTGTGAGAATTATGAGTTTAAACTGCCTGCTGCAGGCCTATCATTTTTAAATTCAAGCCCAAACACTAAGGTGTCTCTATTCCATGACCTAGATATATGGTAAAGCCATTTTTAGCTCCATTTCTGTGCTCTAGAATGCTTTTTAAGCTTTCTCAGGCTTTATGCAGGTGTTCAGGCCCCAGGTTGGGATGTAATCTGTTGAATAAAGGTTTCTGAACCTACAGGGCCAGAGGTAAGACCCACCCAGGGCAGCTATCCCCCTCCACCCAAAAAATGACACAGACGCTTATATTAATTTCATTCTGTTTGGCCTATGTCTCAGGCACATTGCTAGCTAGCTCTGTCTGTCTCTGCCTTCCTTCTACTTGTCTCTCCTCTAATACCACCACCTTCTTCTATGGTGCTCCACACAGGCCAAAACAGTTCCTTCATTTACAGCATACAGACAAACATTCCCACCATACCTTTGCCTAGATGTCATTGAATACACCAATAATATGATGGGAATAAACTATTAATTATGTCACTGTATTCTGATTAACTCATAACTGTACATAATGTTTACATATTTTACATGCATACCAGTTTCCTCTTTCCCTCCTTTTATTCTCTCCTTATACTTACAATATATCTATCTCAGCCATTCCTCTTTTGTTTCAGTGCAGAAAGTGTCAGACTAACCATGGGAATTAAGAAAACATGGTTTATCTAGATGAGGCAGGACCAGGCTCTTCCCCCTGTATCAAGGTTGGGCAAGGCAATACAGCATAGGGAATAGGTTCCCAAAAGCCACCAAAGTTGTCATAGCTAGAACCCAAAAACAAACTTCTCAATTGAGGAATGGATAAGGAAAATGAGGTACATTTACACAATAGAGTACAACTCAATGATAAAAACCAATGACACCTTGAAATTTCTAAACAGACGAATACAACAAGAAAAAAATATTCAGAGTGAGGTAACCCAGAGCTAGAAAGACAAGCATAGTAACATAGTATATACTCCCTCATAAGTTAATGTTATCTTGTGTATGTAAGCTAGTAACATAGTATGTACAATCATCCTCCAAAATCCTTTAGTTTTACTTGGATTCTTCCTATATTTACTGCTACCATTCTACCACGTATGTTGTTAGTTCTTACATTAAATCGCTCCCAACTGTTTGTTCAACAATTCTCTTAATGTCTCTTTTCCAATCTGTCCTGTATATCTACAACATGTTAGCTTCTCAAAATCTTTGTCCATAAGCAAATACCTTACAATTCTCTATTTTAACTGATGGAATTTTCAGTTTCTTTGCTGAAATTGACATTTAAATTTCTCTAAGGGTTATCTTTCCTGGCTCATTGTCCCTCATATTCCCACACAATTTTTTTCTATAGAAAATATGGGCTGGACTCCAGGATGTGTTACAATGGAAAAAAATGGAATTCTTGTTAGTATTCTGATCCACTTCCCAGTGGCCAATAAGTGATAACCTGGCTCGCCCAATATCCTGATGTCAAGATCCGTTTAAGAAAAGGCTCCTCCCCTTTGCTTGCACTTGCTCTCTTCTGTCTTCTTTCCTCTGCCACAGGATGTGCATACCTCTAACCTATTCTTGCTGCCTCTTCTCTGTCTTTCCTCTGTGTGTCTGTCTCTATTTCTTCTCTTCTCTCATCCCCTGCTCTTCACCTTGATAATGCCTTTAAATAAATGAAGTTCATAAGATGTGTCTCTTTCCAAAGATTCCACCCACATCACAGGGACCATTGACAACTTTCATGGGTCCTTCTCCCACCCATATTACACCATTGTTGCTGTCACTTGGCAGAGGCCCTACTGACATTTTGTCATGCCTGCTAGTAGTCTGAAATGCTGTGATTCTCTGGGACTTTCCTATGGTAATCTTCCCTTTTTCATGGATATAAGATTTCTCCCAGATCTTCTGGGTCTTTCTCCTTATCTTTGACTTTAGCCCTTTGGGTTCTCTTGGGCATTCTGGGACCCTACCTTCCTTGCTCCTACTCTGTTTGTTAACAGACCTTTGAGAAGTTTGCACCATTGTACTTGATCCTTGCTTGATCTTTGGATGTCCTAGATCACAGCCCTTGTATCTTTACCTGACTTGTGGAAAATGCACCTAACAAAGGGCTCACATTCACACTTGACTCTCCCCAACCTGCCTGCCTGACAGCAGCTCCCTAAGCAATACTCACCTTCTTTGTTGCTTGTTCCCTCATGCTTTTACTCAAAATATCTTTTTCTATTCTCTAATCTTCCACTCCTACTGCCCCTGACTCCACTGCAGATCACAGCACAGGGACCTAGGCAAGCTCTGAGGGTGACCAGTACTCAGGACCTTCTGTCTAGTGTTTTGGAGCATGTACTTGCCACACTATTCATAACAGTTCATTGATAGACCATTGGCCAATCTATAATCATTGAAACAATTGTTACTACACAGTTTATGTGTTACATTATGGTGATAAACCACCCAACCCTTGATGTTTCTTATTACAAGGAAATGATGCTGACTTGGAGGTCCAAGAATCAGAACTGTGAAGTTCTACCTCCAATCTTCCATTCTAAAGTGCATCTGCTACATCCATCCTCCCAGGATTAAAAGGTTCAGCTCTAGTCTTGGCAATGGAGATGTTTTCCTTATTTAGGTCAAACACTTCACCAGATTGGCATAAGTCTTTGGGCATAAGTCAAATAAATTTTTAAATTCTGACTTCTGTTCTTAGTTTGAACTTCTTCAACAGTTGTCCACTTGGCTGGCAGACATATCTAATTACCAGTCACTTTTGCAATCTGCTCCAAATGACCTGCTCTGGACTTCCTGAAAGCTAATGTTATCAGGTCTAGTCAACATAATTGTTCCTTGTCTCTACAATGAGGTCAGACAACCACATGTGTCTGATAAATACCCCATTGCCTATATTCTCTTCTTGCCTTTGACTAGCCAGATGCTTTGATCCTTGATAACAACAACCTGTTTCAGCTTGAAGAGGCTGTACAAGAGAATACATCATCCCTGATCCTGAAACAAGTTAAAAGGTTTAGTCAAAGGATATTCCCTGGGCCCAAAGTTTACAAAAGTGGATTTATAAACTAAAATGGTTTTGCAATAAGGTAAGACATTTGACCTTTTTTGTACAGGACCAAAGAGGTATTATAAGGCCTTAAATAATTATTATTTCTATATATGTAATTCAGGATTATATGCTGTTGGTAGACACCTATGAGAGAAGAATAATTTAGACAAATGAACTACCAGGAAAATAATGCAGTTGGAATGTGTGTCTGTGTGTTACATTATAAAAGATAAAGTATATAAAAATATAATTTGTAATAAATATTTGGACATAAATGACTGTTACTTGTCTCATAAAAACTGAATCTTCTAAATATATGAAATGGGACTTGTAATTGCAAAATTAACTTATTGTTATAGAAATAGATATCAAAGAAACTGGACTCATTTTTGGCTATGCATTTAGAATTATTTTTCTAAAACTCGAAGTCAATACATATGAATATATAAAACAATTAACTGCAAAATTTTTTGCAGTCATACTTTTTTGAATATCAATCTCTTTTAAATTTTTAGAAAACAGGACACAAGAAAATAGGATTTAAAAAATGAAGTATTTTCAATTGCCTGTCCTCCATTTCTAAACTAATTCTTAAGCACCCAGTTGAAGTCTGTTCCCTTATCATAACTGATAGCCTAGCCCTTTGAAAAATTTTAAACTTTTATTCAAAATAGTAAATACAAAAGTATGAGTATAAGATCAAGTCAAGGGTAGATAACATATCACAAAGAAAGTTGCAGTATGCATAAAAGGCATATAGAAATATTGCCAAAATAAAATGTAAAAACCTGTTTCTTCAGTAAGTAGAAAAGAGAAATATAACAACAGATGGCACTAAAAAGGCAGTAACTTCTAATTTTCTTTTTCCTTCCCACATTACCCAAACTGTCAACTCATATAAAAACCCCAAACAAGATATATAAGGCTTAAGAAAGTGAAATTTCCGATGGAGTGTGTGAGCAATGAATCACTTAAACTATTTAGATATGCCTAAATTTCCAGCCCAATGATTTTAACACTAGGATTTATACAATTACCTAAAGTTATTACAGCACAACCAGCAATCATTTCTTATAAATCAAGAGTATGTGCAAAAGCATACTGCCTATGAAATGCCATGTGGCATTTCTATGACAAATTAGACAAAATCCATCCTTTACTTTGTAAGATCCAGCTTTCGATAGATCTATTTTACACCAGGCACTAATATAAAATGAGCATGAAAAAGATCTATGGGTTCTCCCTATGAAGACAACAGATTTTTTAAAGCATATAGTTTTGTAAAATTGAGGGTGCAATGGAAAATACTCTTCAGTGGGAATGATAAGTACTCACTGCTACTCAAAAGGGAAAATTATCAATTTTCATAGTAGGAGACATATAAAAAGATTAACCCAGGAAATAGGCATATAGGGCCAAGCAGAAATTCGAAGAACCACAAAATTGCCATGAATGAAATGAGAAATGATAAATTATTTGAGAAATATGTCTCACACTGGAGTATGCACATTATATGCCACAAACAAACTGTAGAAGGAAAAAGTTCCAAGAAGTAAGACAATTTTGTGGCAATTTATGTATGTGAGAGAATTTATTTAGAAGTCTAGTCTATGTTCTAACCTTAAAAATCTTTAAATTATATACATATATTTATATGTACATATACGTACATATGTGTGTGTGTGTGTTTATACACAAACACTATTGCCAGAGGTTTCTCAGTCACACATAGCCCCACAGGGTCAGGCTAGACAGAGAAAAGCCTCCAACTACAATTGGTGTCCAAATGTGGTGGCAAGAATTACCACTTAAAACCTGAGAGAGCATAAAAAAGATTCTAAAACAGAGCCAAGAGAAGCTTTCTAGTTTGTGCTGCTCATGATGGGCTGTGGTACAGAGATGTGTTACCTGGCCTTGGTAGGCTTTAGAGATAGCATTGTATACTTCTGTAGTCTCTCACAGGCCAAGATACAAAGAGGCTTCTCCCAGACACTGCCTGTGGGCTTCTGAGAATAGCCTTGGGCCTAAAAACACAACCTTATGCTTCTTAATACTACTTCCAAAATTGAGGATATAGGCATGATTTGTTTGCACCTACCCTGTTGAAAATCAAATAGGGCAGAGACAGCAGCAGGAGCTTCTACATCAGCCAGTTCTAGCCATGCATCTTAACAGTTAAAAACTCTGCTGGTCAGAAAAGGATTACAGATATACGATCAAGACAGATTCTGAAGGTAAAATACCTTTACACCGGTTACAGTATGTTTAAAAATATATGTAAACAGGGGAAAAAGAGAAAAGGGGTTTATGAACAGTTCCTAAAAAAATAGGATAATAACAAAAATCAGCCATGTAAAGAAGGAAAATGTTCCAAGTCTAAATACTGTATATTATTGTGTTTTCATTGGGATCTTTAACTATAGAGAGACATTTGATTGTGGGGCTTCTAAGTTGAACCAATTTATACATTTTAAAGGTATCTTGACTTTAAAATTTGGGTCTACATACATGTTGCTTTAGAAAAGAAACGCTGCTTTTGTTTCCACGGAAAATAAAAGGCTGTAGATTCATTCCTGATTAAGATGGATCAGATTGACAGATGGTATCTGTGAATAAAGGTTATAGCTAGTTTTTCCAAAACACAGCTTTTCTCAGAATTCCAATAAGATTACCAGCATCCATATACAGCAGGAAGTAGTGCTAAAGCTATGCCAAAATTAGCAAAATATCTTATATAAATGTTTGGTTATAGGAGCTTGACTATAAATGCAATCTCTTTATATAGAAAAAGTTAAAATTGATGTAGAAATGATGACAAAAAGGTAGATTATTTAATCTACTCTGACCCAAAAATCAACTGTTAATCTCAAAATACATTGGTAGAAATTTTAGTTTATTGGTACAAATTTAAGGTCAAATTTGTTGTTTTATATGTACAAGAGTATGTACATATATATATATGTACATATATATATATGTACATACTCTTGTTTAAGGTATTATGTTTATGTAATTTATTTAAAATTATAATATATAATTAAAATATAGATTAATAGTCATCTACGATAATCAAATTTATAGTCATGTTAGCTAAATTTTATAGGTTTACAAAGATATATTTTAATTAGGTAGATAATCTTCAAATACTTCAAAGACCTACAAAATATGGCATTTAAAATATTCTAAGAGCTTAGAATTTTCTGGGCAATGAGATATGTCTGCTACTAGCAGAACCAATTATTTCAAACAAGATGATGAGAATCTCAGAAACTCATTGTTGAAGCTTGCTATCAATATGGCAAAGGCTAGCCATTTGGTCAAGAAACTGCCTTTTCCTCAACTGCATGAGAGTATTTTATACAAACTGAGCATGCAGGGCCCATAGGAAAGTGACCACTGAACATTGCCAAAAGAAAGCGAAATGATCCTTTATGTTCCTGCTTCACAGAAGAAACCGACAGACATTCTTCAGGACATAGAAAAAAAAAAAAAAACTGAAAAACTTTGCCAATAAGCAGAATAGTCCTTCAAATTTCCTGCTTCACTAAAACATCTGCCAGAAACTAGGCCTGTGGGAAGACACTGGCAATGGATGACCCAACATTACAGGTGAACTTTGGTTTCCTCTATCCAGGCAGCCAAATATCTTTGTCATTTCTAGAATTTTGGAAGTTGTTTGCCATGCACTTCTTGTTTACCCAGGTGATATTATATCCTTCTGAGGTCTTTGATGAAATTGAAAACTAGACAGTTATAATTACAGCTTTCCTTAGTTTTGACAAAAGGTAAATTAAAGATAAAATTTTGAACACAAAAATAGGATAGATGATAGATTTTATTTAATTTCATTTTGCTAAATACAAATAGAGTAGATATTGTAACTAATTCTTGCTTGTTATCTGTTTTGTTACATGTAATTTTACTATGTGAAAGTTAAAACCTTTCTTTTTCCATTAGACAAAGAAGGGGAAGTGCTGTGGACGGTCTTTCTGTACACTATAAGTATGTATTGCTACCGTTGGGTACCACAGAATGTGGGAAATCAAAGCAGAGAGGCAGGAGAAAAAGGCATAGACAAGGAGTTGAGATTCAGCTGCCAAAGAAGATGAGAAAGGACTGGTAAGCCGACAGCCATGTGGCAATATATAGATGAATAGAAATGGGGCAATTTAAAATGTAAGCATATTGTTAGAGCATGAAGGCCTTAGTGCAGAGAAAAACTTCCAGCTACAAGACAAAATATTTCCTGGGAGAAAAACTAATTTTAGAGGTGAAATAGCAACATATATACATACATAATTTACACATACACTTGTGACGTCATAAAAATGGTCATGACACCTCCAATAGTAGGTAATGGAGCTAGAAGATGGACCTTTGGTGTTGGGCCCACTAATTATGAGAGACAAAGACAGACACAATTAAGTTGGCTTTGTCAGTGTGCCCTTAACAGTGTCAAGGAAATGACAGTGTGACTGTGACCATTTGCCAGTAAAGAAAGAATTAAGATGGGAGCTGACACAGGAGCCAAGCATGTCCACATTCAAGATTTGCTTCAGACAATGATAAATTACTGCATTTTAAAGCACATGAGTAATGAGATTGTGAAAAGTAGCTTTGATACTGTGGGAGAAAACAAGTGAATATAAGGGAAACGAAATAAAATAAATCACAATTGCTAACATTTGCAGTAAGGTAAAAATTGCATCCTACAGTTGATTTGGAGAAGACTGAAAGGCAAAGCTTCAGTTTAGTCCTCAAGAAAGATGTAACTGAATAATTAACTTAGGAAGAAGAGAACAATGCTATGTATACTAAATGGGTTTCATATTTAAAACTAAATTTGAATTCATTCTAATTTTAGGGTTTTTTTTTGCAATATAAAACAGCAATAACAAGGCAAAAAATTAAAACCCAACAAACTCTAAATTTATTTTTTAAAAATGAATGCACATAGTAGACACTAATTTTGTGTGTGTGTAAGCTGAGTCTGGGACCCAGTTCTAATAATGTTGTATCAGAATGTGTGTGGAGCTACAGAGTGTTATTTTATATGGTTTCTTTTGGGTCAAATACAAGAGGTTTATTGTAGAAGCCATTTATACTATGCAGAGTCTAAAATAAAAACTATCTGAATCTGATAACTCGAAAATGGCCAAATATTTTAAGCTTAATATAATTCAATATTAATTGCAATAAAAATAGTATCTGACACTCTCAAGCTTCTTGAAGTAGACATTAAGAAATATGGAAATGTAATGCAATGCTTTGTTTTATTTAAAGAAAACACAAGTATTTTAACATTAATATTTGTATTTTAAATGCACAATCTATTTCTGTACCCTAATGGCTTCTTTCCTAGTATTTATGAAGTTCAAGTTATCATTTTTGTTATCCTTTGGATTTTTACATATTAATTATTCTCTTATTTGAAGACTTTATGTTTTTCTGCAATGCTGTTATCTTAGAACATTTATAGTTTGATGTTTTTATTAGGCATTGGTATAATTTAATATTCCAGGCTGCTGTGAAGAATTATAAAAATATTTCTTTTTTCTTTACACACTTGTCAAAAGTCAGTTGGTCACATGTGTTTTTGTGTTTCAAAGACCCTGCATTGCTGACTTAGACTTATGATCTTCAGAATAAATGCAAAAAAAAAAACACTTATTTTCACTTTAAAGTGAGACAAAATTGCATGGTGAGAAACATCTAAATATCTTCATTTATTTGAATATTTGCACTCTATAGTCTTTATTATTTTTTAAAAATTAAATACACAAATATTTACAAAGGGATTTCTCCACAGTTTTAAGTATGATTATGTTTATTATGTAGATCAGTTTGTAAGTAGATATATAACTTAATCTTTAATCTATATAAATGGTAAATATCTTCATTTATTTTTATCTCTGATTTCTGTTATCAACACTTTATAATTATCAGTATATCATAACTATATATAATTATATTTATACCTGTGATATAACAATACTAAGATACATAATAATACATGTAGTAGTTTTAAATTTGAGTTTCTTAATATTTTTGAGGCAATACAGATTTGGTTTCTTATATCAAATACTAAACTCATATGCTAAGAAAATTAATTTTTGTGTCTTAAATACACTACCTATAATGAGGTACTTTAATTTTATTTAATATTAATTTGTTCTATAATAGCCACCTAAGTACATTAAAGTGTCCTGATCATTGAAACTGTACTGTTGCAGTGAATAGCAGTTAATGGAGACATGAACATCTGGTACTTCTGTACTGGGAAACAATACTTAAGGTGCTGCCTTCAGAATATTACATGTCTATCACAAACATGATCTAGCAGCCATGTTTAGCTGCCCAAAATCTATAACAAATTAAGTCAACCAAAATCCTAGCATATATGAGGTAGATTACCTCCAGTACATTCTCTTCAGTGCAGAGCTATTGACAATGGGCAATTGCCTAAGGTAGAAAAATCATTTTTATTGGGGGAATTAACAATAGTAGGTTTCCCATGCTCCAGAAGAGAGCCCCATGAGCAGTTCTGACAAGATTTAGGGTGAGAAACAATGAATAAAAGAAGGAGAAAAGGAAGAAAGTAAGGGAGGGAAGAAAGGAAGGAGCGAAGGAGAGAAAAGGAAGGAAGGGAGAAAGGAGGGGAGGGATGAAGGAAGGAGAGAAGGAGAGGACATGCAGGTGGGGGGGAGAAGAGTTACCGAGAGACCTGAGAGAAGCTAGAAAGAAAAGTGAGGGTAAATATGATCATATTTCATTGTATACATACAAGAAATTTTAAAAATAAAGATACTTTAAAATAAGCACATAAAAATTAAGAAATATATTTTGCTAGGGTTGATATCAGGGAATGTGAAACAGCAGAGCTAGAGTCTAGGGAAGATAGCTGTAATATTGGGGTGAAAATGATCAAAGGAGACTACATTTATTGATAAAAATTTCATAATGAAATCCATTATTTCTACCTTTAATATGGCAGTGAAAAGGCCATGCCCTTTATTATATGGGTGTGGGGGGGGGTCCTTCTATGATATATTTAAGGTATTTTCTTAGACTTTCAAAAGACTAAGTGCTTCTACATTTTTTTTTAGATGAAGATGAACTCTATAGCAAAACAGCTGTGGGTATGACTTCATACATATTTACCTGTGTCAGGCAGTTCTCTGCAGTTTATCATAAGACACAAAAAGTCTCCTAAGAAAGTAATGTGAGCTCCTTGGAGGAATAGAGCAATAAAAATGCAAAATAATAAATATAGATGGTTCTATAAAGCTGCTCTTCTGAAATGCAATGCATTTATTCTGGTGCCTCTAAATAAATGAAATATATCATAATGAAATAACAATATATGCTACTTCATACATTTAAGTTCTTAAATATCCATGAAAGACAAGTCCATATATTCAAAAACTAATATAAACACATTAGCACACTGAGAGTTTACTTAATCATATGTTCAAGGATAGAATTTCATAAAAAAATTAAAATATTTTAAAATGGAAGATTTTTTTCTAGGGGAGACACTAAATGATCATTTTCACATGAGAAAAAAAAAAAAGAGCACCGATGGGTTCATGATCCACGCCATCATTTCTTTCTGAGAACACTGTAAAATATCAGGTTCATCCCAGAAACCGTGATTTTCATCATGAGGATTCAATGAATCACTCATTTTTTTTTGTAAATTCTGGGCTGTAACAGTAATTTATTACATAGAATGATATACTTTGGTTGTATTAATCAATGTAAAGAATATTTTCAATATTTTTATATAGCTGTTGACACATGAGCCACTTTAAATAAGAAATATTTAATGTATTCAACATCAGGAAATTTCTCATCAAATGATAGGATATTATAGGCAAAACTACCAAAATCATGGAAGAATTTTAATAAAAGGGACATCTTGCTCCAGTAAAACCAAGAAGAGCAATGGAGAAACTGCCAAGGAATGGGGATATATTAGTATCCCAAAACTGGCAGTAACTGAGTGCTTAACAAAAGATTTTATAAAGTGCTGCTGAAATCAGAGCTAAAAATGATGAAATGTTGCACTGCACCCATGACCTCGGGTTATCCCACTCTAAAGAGGCAGTACTTCTTGCCTGTGTACATAATCTCTTAAAAGAAAAAGAAAATGGTCATGCTTTCTTCTTGGTGTGATGAGAAGCCAGAGAGTTAAGTACATACTTTCCCAGACATAACGGAGCCCAACTTCAGCTGTCTAATCAGTTCTGTATTTGTGAGTGTATTTCTCCAACTTATATCTTAATAATTTCTAATTAAACATTAAACAGACTCAAGTGGATTGAGTGTGACGAAGTCCATTTCCCGGGCCACACCCACGTTAGCATGTATGTTGTTATCTTCTTTAAGCCTACATTTAGTCAGTCATATAGGTAAGACTTTATGTTCATGTTCACATCCAATATATTTGATAAAATTTAGAACTGTCAAGTAGAAAAAAATGAATAAATGAAATCATAGTGAAAGTATTTGAAAAAGATTTAATGGAGTAAAACCAAAAAGAAAAAAAAAAGAAAAAGAAAAAAGTATTTAAGACCAAAAACTTAGCTCAAGAAACCCATTTTGCATTCTAGTACTCTTTTACAAAAAGGTAAAATCAAGTTTAGTTTTGCATTTCTGGCACAGCGGGGGTTTGGTGTGGGAAAAGAATGGGTGCTTGGCAGGGAGACTGCCTAGTTCTGGGAGAATAGTGAAGTCTGATCAGTCCTGGGAAAGAAACATGTCCTGAAAGAATAGAACTAGCAGAGAACCTCCCCAGTTCTGAGAGAAAAATAGTTTCCTACCTGACCAGCTCTGGGAGATTAGCCAAGACATCTGTCCAGTTTTGGGAAAAACCAGCCACCCCAAGTAGGGTCCAGGTGGGGTTCATCCAGGTGGGGTCCAAAGATACTTTGGGGCAGAACGACCCTAAGTACAAGCCAATCAGTAGCACGTCAGCACCTTATCTCCAGGCAACCAACTTTTTGTAACTTTTGGCTTTTTAAGACCTCTTATAACTAAAGACTGCAGCTACTTCTTGCTCTGTTATCACAGAAGCTTGAAGTACGCTTCCTACCTGGCTTGTATTGTTCTGCCAATAAATCTTGCTGTTGCATTCTGGACATTACTGTTTCTGGTGGTCTCTCTGGGAGTGAGCTTTGAGCTTAACAGTACCTGAGTTTATTACTGAATATTTTATATTCCTTCTGAGTGTTTGAAAATTCTCTTTTTTTACTAATATTTTTAGAAGAATATATTTTACCTTTCTCCTTTAAATGCAAATTCAGGTCTTTCTTGCATTTTTATGAGAGACAACACTCAAATGTAAGCAACTGGTATGCTATTTCAATCAACTTTCTTACTCAAAAAGTTGAGTTGTTATTAGTCACTGTGAAACTTTGAGTTCAGTGGGTCATGTTTGGGAGGAAAGACTAGAAGATCATCTCAGAGCAGGCTGTAAAACAACCCTTCTCTTAATGAAGATGAGTCCAAAACAGTGGTAGTCAATAGCTTGTCCATCAACTGAGGGAAAGGGTCGGAGAATCTAGTAAAACAACATGGGAAAACAGATACTGAAGAGAGTAAACTTAGCTCAAGAAATGCCATTTTGCATTGTAGTAGCCATAGAGATAAAATAGAGTTCAGTTCCACATTCCTGGCCGGAGCTTGCCCAGTTCTAGGAGAGAATGGGCTGGACACCTGGAGGATCTAGGTGGGGTCCAGGACTAAAATGAGTCTTCCATTTTAGAGAACTATGCTAAACTAAAGCAGACAGCGCCCTGAGAAAGAGTTTCTCACCCAGTTCCCAGAGACCATAGCTAGAAACTGCTGTTTACAGAGGTGCAGCATAACCTAAGTTCCACCAAATGCTCTAGTCAAAATACACCACCATCATTCCTGGGCCAGCTGCACATTCCAGGGTTGATGGTGGGCTTTCCCCCTCTATAGGAGACATTACAGGGCACAGAACCAGGACAGCTTGACCATACCCCAAGGACGAGCTACAGGACCCTGCACAAAACTAGCCCAAACATGCCAGGAAGAAATAATAGTAAAAATGATTTTCACTTTGGTACTAATCAATCAAAAACCTGACCCATTGTTACCAGGCACCCCCACCCTAGTTTCTGGAAAGCCCCTAGCAAGAGCCAATTAGCTAATGATTTGTACCACTATCCTCACCTGAACCCAATTCACAGCCTTGGGCTATAAAAGGAGCCCCCCTCCCCCCTTGGCCCTAATCAACCCTCCTGCATGATTCCAGTGTAAGGGACATCTGGAGTGGTTAACGAGCTAGCTCATCCCTATTCAATAAACCTTGTTTTTGCATTCCACTACCTCCTTGTCTCTGGTGGTCTCTCCAGGGTCGCGACGTTGGGCATAACAGATACAAGAGTGATTTTTTAACACCTACTTTAAACTATTGATTGTCACATAGAAGAAACTGTGGGACATTCAGTTTCCAAACTTAACGAATTCTTATTATTTAGAATTAATGTTAGAAGATGTCTAACATTTCTATTTGGCTTAAAATTTCAAGACATAGCCTATTTCTTTATATTACCTAGGTTTATAATCTGCACTGAAACCCCAGGAATATAAAATGGAGTTTTTCAAAAATGGAAAGGAAAAATATATAATAAAGTAGAAAACATTGTGTGTTTATTTTGCTTGTTTTTTCTTTTCTTTTGTCCATATTCTTTCATTAATTTTATTTAACAATAATAAAGAAATATGCCTATTAATTTAATATAATTCAACAGTAATAAAAAATCTATTAGTAAAATACATATAAATAATCATGACATAAATCTCATACTTAATTTTCCAGTAGGATTCACCATAGTCTAAAAAAAAGTGTTTTATTCCTTGTTTTTATCTTAGGCCATATTTTATGTACAAAACATCTTGATTATTTATGTAAAATAAAATAATAATCTTTGTTTTTCTCCTTTATTTGAATAAAGAAAGAGGACTATAGATTTGGATTAACCTACATTAAACTTGATTTTTTTCAAAAGAAAAGCCATCATGGATCTTTGTTTGGGTCGTTGTTTTGTCTCCCAAGACCCTGGAACAAAGACACTTCAAATGTTTTTCCTGCTTCCTATTCCTTAACATACATAGTGGATGAGTAGTTTCTTTTAAGGATTCGGGATGCATGGGAACACACAATGACCTGGTAGATGTAATCACTTGCCTGTCATTCCCTAGAAAAAGGGTGGATGATGTCATCACTCCTACAGTAAAACTGAAGTGAAGCAGTTAGCCTAGAAAACACACTGACAAAAAGCATGAGACTCTGTCTAAGGCAAGGTAAATGATGAGGATCCACACCTATGTTTGTGCACTGACCACCACATTCAATGTGTAGTATATGTAAACTGAAATAAAAAACAGAAACACGCAAACATATCCCACAAATGTTAAATGCTATTAGAATTTAAAGAGAATTTCACTGTTAAATATTTGTATGTTGAAAACCTCTTTTGTCTTACCAAAAAATTAATTACTAATGAATTACCTAACATTTTATTCAGAAACTATACCCTCAACTTACTTCAGGCACAGAAGGCAAAACTGACATTTATTCAACAACAACCAAAAGGATCTTTCATGCCTCTGTTGGTTTTGAGTCTTTTAATAAAAATATGCTAGGTGAGAAAATAGGTTTATTTCTTAAACAGTTAACCCAATACAAACGACACAGGCATGTTAAAAGGGTTATTTGTGCCACATAATCTGAGTGTTTCATGTATCTCATCTTATTTATGTGGTTGCTACCTTAGAAGGCTATTCATTCAAAATGTAAACTTTAAATTTTCCTCAGTTAATAATATTAGGAGGAATTTATTTTAGTAGTGTTTTATTATCAGAATTATAGAAACACATTTATTCCATTTCAAAACAAGCATGCTTTGTTATCAAAAAGCACCATATCCTAATCTAAAAAGAATGTTTAAGTAATGCCAACAATCTTGAAAACTTAATAGTGGCTTCTGTTTGCATAACACTTTTCCCTCTTCCACATTGGAAAAGTGCTTAGGTATTTGATAATATTGACCTCGATCCTTAAAAAGCCGTGTGTGCATGCATTTCAATGTAAGCCACTAGCATCACACACTAGAAAGATGGTAACAAAAACAATAATCAAGAAACCTAATTATTTTCTCTTAAATTTGTATAAAATAAATTTAAACAAACACTTGTTTCTCCATTTATACCCTTAATAATGGTACAGTTTACTTTCTAGCACTATGAAGCTTGATTATGAGAAAATGTTAAAGTATTTTCATTGACAAAAAAACCAAAGATTGTAGGAAGAACAAGAAGGGGAAGAGGAGGTGAGAATAAAGAGATGAGAAAAATAGAGGGGATGAGAGAGGGGAGAAAGGTGAATCACGGGACTAGAGAGGGGAGAAAGGTGAATCACGGGACTAGAGAGGGGAGAAAGGTGAATCACGGGACTAGAGAGGGGAGAAAGGTGAATCACGGGACTAGAGAGGGGAGAAAGGTGAATCACGGGACTAGAGAGGGGAGAAAGGTGAATCACGGGACTAGAGAGGGGAGAAAGGTGAATCACAAAGCTGCTTCATTGAATTGAACAAGATGGTCAGTATTCTCATTTCCCACTGTTTTAATTGTGCACTTTTTCAAAGAACCTCAGTTTCATTACATCTGTAATGAGAAACTTGAGGAAACTAGAAGTATAAGTCATATGTAAGGCTGGAGAGATGGCTCAGAGGTTAAGAGCACTGACTGTTCTTCCAGAGGACCTGAGTTCAGTTCCCAGCAAAACCACATGGTGGCTCACAACCATCTATGATGAGGTCTGGTGCCCTCGTCTGTAAAACTGTATGCATAATAAATAAATAAATCTTTAAAAAAAAATAAGTCATATGTAAAATAAATGAAAACTAAAACTAGAAAAGCAGTGACACAAAAGGTATAAATGGAGATTGTTAATTGTTACCTTTTCAGGGTTAGACACTTAGAAAGATTCAAAATGGAACAAAGAACTCAAGCTGACTTGCAATCATCCACACTAACTTGCAGAAACCTCCAATCAATGGTTCAGCCTCATCAGCATTGCAGAGTAGCATTAAAGGTGACTTAGGAAGAGCATTGTCACAACTTTGTCAACTGGAGCGGTGAATGATGAATGTTCATAATAGCTGTCTCAGGAGAGTACATTCAGCACTCCACTTCATATAAAACCTCCTTTTTTCTTTGTGCTCTAAACTAATAAGGTTTTAAGTATCCCTTTTAGCTCTCCTAATGGGAGCATTTAGGACACATTTTGTCACAGTTGAGGGATCTTTGATAATTCCCTGAGTTAGTTACCTTTAAAGGTTATCATACAATTGCATTATCTCTTCAAATTCAAAAAGTTTCAGCAATTTTTATTATTTATTTCATCTAAAGTGATCATTTTTTAAAATTAGCACTTAAAACTGCATAGTCTCCCTGAAAGACTTACCTCTGCACTGTGATGACTGATTTTGGTATTTTAAAACATTTTACAGCAAATGAAATTTTCCTTATGACAAATTTACGATTACAAGTTTTGCTTGTTTGTTTGTTTGGTTTTGTTTTAAACAGTTTCTGGATTGTCAAAACATTTCCACATCCTTAGAAGGCTTCCATGTTACAGTCTTGTCAGAGATTTCATTACAAACCTGCATTAAGATTTAAGCTGTTTTACACCACAACCACTCAGGCAAGTACAAACTGCTAGTGAACTTGAAATTTTTGGGGGAATGCTACCAAATAAAGTTTGTAGTTGTAGTTCCAAAATGTCCAACTGAGCATGCTGACTGAGCTCTGTGGATATGCAGTAGACCTTCAGACCCAGGACTGCTTAAATTTCCATGTCAATGATATGTAGGAAAAATGTTTCTGGTCACTTTTTCTTCATAACAATGTCAGGTAACTAAGAGAAATTGCGAAGTTATTTAAGAAACATTTCAACAAAATTTCCAGGAATATTATAGTATCCAATTTTTATATTTATCTCAATCTTAAGCAATATATAATTCTTTTTAAATTTATTTATTTATAAAAGTCTTTTTTTTTCCATGCATCCTCTGGCTCTTACTCCCTTCCCTCCTCCTAATCCCTCCAAGTCAACCTTCATCCTCCCTGTCTCCCCATTCCAAGATCCTCTCCCTACGAAAGACAAGAAATCCCAATGTGCCTCAGCTCAGAGTGGCACATCCACTCCAGGCAAGTCTGATTTCCTCATCCCAATATCAAGACTGGGTTAGGCAATCCTCTTCAGGAAATGGGCTCTAAGGTACCAGCTCATTTACAGGAACACAGTCTGATCCCACCTCTCCAGGCTCCAAATACTGCCTATGCCAATCAACAGTCACCTGCTCTTAAAGGGCCTAACACCTTTTCCTGATGATTCCCCAGTGGCTGTTCATGATTCAGTGAGCTCCTGAGAGCTCCATCCAGCAGTCTCTGTGGGAATTTTCCTCATAATCCTTATCCCCTGGCTGATATAGACTCCCCCACCCCACCCCCTGACCCTAGCTGGACCAGGAGTTCAACCAAGTACCCAGCTATGGATCTCTGCTTCTACCTCCATTCATTGCTGGACAAAGGTTCCACAAGGACACACAGGGTGATCATCCACCTGACTATAGGGAAGTCTTGTTTAGGCACCCCTCAATTATTGGTTGGAGACCTAGCCAAGAAAATCCTGTGAGTTCTTGGATGTTCCCTAGCACTTGGTCTCTTTCCAACACCACATTGGCTTCTTCTACCAAGATATCCCTCGTTTTTTATCTTCTCTTTTTTGCTGTTTCAAGTTTAAGATATTGAAATTTTTAGCTTATCAATAAATTGAATTAAACTCCTTAATGCTACCATATTAAATAAATTGAATGTTTCTAGGAGTCAGTTTAGCTGTCTTACATTTATGAGAAAAATAGGCCAAATTTTCTTGATTTTGTGAAGTCTTGCTTACTTTCTGTAGTTACACGAATTTTTATTGATTATTAGATTCTCCTTTTGTTTTTTATTCTAGAAATCAAAATAAAGAAGCAACTACTGCCCATACATGAGTCTCATATTCTAAAGTGATGGTAACTCATTTTGCATATTTTCTACTGGACAAAGCATGCCATTGAAGACAGCCATAATACTATAAGAAAAAGGATGTATTCCCTTATTAAGCAGTTAATAAACAAAGCTTTTGTTTGTTTGATTGGCTGGGTTTTTTGCCACACAGAGAGTTTATTTAGGGAATTTGGATGTCCGGAGAAGGGAGGAAGAGAGAGAGAGAGAAAGAAAGAAGGAAGAAAGGAAGGGAGAAGAAGAAAAAGAATAAAAAGGGACTCACTGCTACGTGTTATCCCTTTTTAAGAGAGCAGGTGGGCATAGGGTGTGCTCTTTGGCGTGTTGTGCCAGTGCTCTTCTGCCGCTGCCACAGGTAATGCCAGCATCTTACTTGGCATAATGCTGGGTCCAGCGCACTGTGTCCGAATGCTTACAATACCAATACTAATACATACAGAGAAAGGAAAAGAGAGAGGAAGAGAGACACACAGAGAGAAAAATTCCTCATTACTTTTTACCTAAGAGCTTCTGTGGTGGAAATGCTCTCTGTATGCTGTAAATAAAAGACTGGTTTGGCCTATGTAGAGCACCGTAGAAGTGGGTGGAGAATCAGAGGACAGGCAGGTAGGAGAAAGGTGGAGTTAGTTAGTCTCCATCTTTCCCCAAAAGAAGAAGCATGTAAGGAACACAGGTGAGCCACTGGCCGAGCCCCGTGGTGGGTAGATTAATGGAAATGGGTTGAAATAAGATGAAAGAGCTAGCTAGTAATGTGCTTGAGACATGGGCTAAACAGTATAAAATATGGAAGTGTCTGATTCATTTCTTTGGAGGACAAAAGCTGCTGCGGTCCAGGTTCCAAACGTCTGGGCCCAAATGGGCCCAGGAAAACTTTCTCCAACTGCTTCCATTTGGTCTTGTCTCTAATTGTCTCTAAGGCTATACACATCATTCTTTTCTCATTACATCTTTTCATCATGATTTTTGAGGAAATATTTTGTGTGTGAAAATTTAGAAATTGTAAAGTTAAAAAGAATTAAATTTTTATGTAAGTATTATTTTATGTAAGTAAATATTTATCATAAATGTCAATTTGAAACTATTAAACTTTGTAATCTGAAAATGATTAGAAGATTCTTTTTCTCACTTCAAAATAGAAGTGTTCAATATAGGAATATGAAAGAGCAGGCATTATCATTCAAATTAACACATAATTTTTAATACTCACTTTTCTATTTATATATTTATTATTTGATGATTTTAAATCATGCATCACATCAATCTCAGTTATGAGACTTCTCAGATTCATACCCATTCTTATGTTTTAGGGCTCCAAGGTGCCAGTTCATGCACAGGAACATAGTCTGATGACACTCCATGAGGCTCCACATACTGTTAATGTCGTTTGACAGTCATCTACCTTTGGAGGGTTTAGTTCCTTTTCCTGAAGATCTGCAGTGGCTGTTTCTGATTCAGTGAGCTCCCCATAGCTTCACTCAACCATCTCTGTGGGTCCCCTCCTCATAATCCTGATCCCTTTGCTCACTTACACTCTCCTCCTCTCTCTCTATGGATTTCTGCTTCTACCTCCATTCATTGCTGGATGAAGGTTTCACAAGGATACTTAGGGTGGTTATCTACCTGACTATAGGGGAAGTCCTGTTTAGCCACCCCCTCCACCATTGGTGAGAGTTCCAGCCGAGGACATTCTGTAGGTTCCAGGAGGTTTCCCTAGCCACAAAATCAGGAATTTCATACATTCTCTTGTGAGGTGATATCACTGTGAATGAATGATATAAACAGCCAATGGTAACATCTGGAAGTATGTGAGAGCTTCAACAATGTATAGCTAAGTTTTACTGGAGTTTAATCAGTAAATTTGGAGTGAACAAATTTAAACTATCATTTTCATTTAAAAATGGGTTAAAATTGAAATTCATAATCAAATATCTTTGCACTGTAATTACAGACCTATTTATGGAGATGTCAGAAAATAAAGAAGTTAATTATACAATGGCAACATGTGACAAAGATTATACACATATAGATCAGAAAGATAGAGAAGATTGATGTCAGACAGTTGTATAGATAGATGCTAGATAGATAGAGAATAGATAAATACATTAAGTGATAGATAATAAATAAATAAATAATGCCACATAAAGGCTAGATAAATAGATTCAGTGGTAGATTATAAATAGAAAAAATTATAGGTAGATAGATGGTAAAACTGTAGATAAATAAATAATAGGTAGATTATAGATAAAGAAGATATGAATATATCATTTCTCTATCATACATGCATTCATATTATAAAGATTAATACATTAATGTTATCCTTAAAAAATATCTGTAACAGAATCACATTTCTAAAAGAAAGCACAAAAAGACCATATAAAAAATTAAAAACAAACAGTAGCAGCTTTCTACAGCAATAATTCACTGCTTACAGATCAGCCACATGAACACTGATTGTTTCATCTCTCTTTAACTCATATGCATCATTAACCATTCATTATGGTTTTATACCTTTCACTAAATTAAAAGTCTTCAAAATCTCGCACCTACATATAGAACTAAAAAATGAAGCATGCAACTAAAGCAACAGAAATCCACTAACAATTTTTGCTCTAAGAGTTCATTTAAAAAAAGATATTCTATTCATTTCTAACCATACCAAATTTACCATTATAAATCATCACCAGTAAACAGAGTAAGATTACATGCAAGGCATGATTGTGCACACTTACAATTGTAGCACCTGGGAGGTAGACTCACAGCAATCAAAGGCAGCCTTGGCTATGAAACAAATGTGAGGGTAGCCTCAGCTACATGAAAATTTGCCTCAAAAGAAACAAAATAAATAAATAAATAATAACAAATGAATACATTATGAGTGTAGAGACCTAATAATGATCTTGCAGTTAGGAATACAGTTAAAATATCTTAAGTTTCTGCAAATTTACAAACAGCTCAATAAAGAATTTCATTTTATTTAATAAATGTATACATATCTACTATAAAATATTTCTTCCTTACCTGAATTCACTGTTAACTAGATTATAATAAGTAAACAGTCCCATAACTTTTTAATTTTTTCAAAATCATAATTTTTCTTTATTATTGTGAACAAAGAAGCCACACTTTCTATCATTGTATATCCTTATTCAAGGTCCCTACCCCCTCCCACCACATCTGGTCATTCTTTCTTCTCCACAACTCCCCATCCCCTCCCTGGGCAGGCAACAGGCAGTCCCATGGTCCCACTGTCCCAATATTGCTTAGTTCAGCCTCCACTCCTGGCAGATCCAGTTTTCTCCCCCTAACCTCAAGACTGAGTCAGGTGTTCCTCTAGGGAGAGTGGGATCCAAGGAATCTGTTCAAGGTGTTTCTGATAATTAAAGATGAACTATTTCCGAAGTTAAAAACATCAGAAGAAAATAAGGCAGTAGATTTACCTTTTAGAATAACCTCATTTTTTATTATGAATAATCACATTTTATATCCATATATACCCTTGTTCAAACTCCCTCCCCCCTCTCCCCAATTCCAGTCACTCTATCTTCTCCACATCTCTTTATCTCCTCCCCAGCAATGGCAGGAGGTCCCAAGGTCCCAATATGACTTAGTTCAGCATCCACTCCTGGCAAATCCAGTTTCCTCACCCTAACATCAAGACGGGGTCTTGTTTAAACTCGACCTTTAAAACACCCTGGATGTCAGAGCATTATGTCAATCATACCTTTACCCTGTGAGACACGAAAAGAACATGGTGGGACTGGAGAAATGGCTCAGAGGTTAAGAGCGATGATTGATTCTTCCAGAGGTCCTAAGTTCAATTCCCAGCAACCACATGGTGGCTCACAACCACCTATAATGAGATCTGGAACCCTCTTCTGTATACTGTGTACATAATAAATAAATAAATTAAAAGAAAAAAAAGAATATCCTCATTGAAGTACATAGTTCAGACTTGTGTTTTAAACAGTACTGTGGGAACCCTTTTTTTTTTTTTTTTTTTTTTTTTTTTTTTTTTTTTTTTTTTTTTTTTTTTTTTTTTTTTTTTTTTTTTTTTTTTTTTTTTTTTTTTTTTTTTTTGGTAAATAGAACTCTGTTGCCTCTCCTGTAAAAACATATAACTACATAAAACTTTCACCTTCTTCATTATAATATAATCTAAGAAGTATTCCTTTTGAAAATGGCAATAGCTTACAATAAATGGAATGAACAGAGTGCTCTTTTTTCAGTTAGCAAGAATTTATTAAAAAGTCTTGATTTTGGGGTGAGGAAATCAGATTTACCTGGAGTGGATGCTGAACTAAGCCAACTTGGGACCTTGGGACCTCCTGCCTTTGCTGGGGAGGAGATAAAGTGATTGGGAGAACAGAGAGTGACTGGGAGGTGTTGGGAGAGGAAAGGGAATTTATAATGGGGGATACGTGAATAAAAAACATGACACTTTATTCATAATAATAAAAAGAAACTTTGACATTTAAGTTTGCAAACTAATTTTGTAGTAAAACAATAAAAAATAAATTTTTCTTTCTAACAGAGAGAAATACACTGTATGACATTCTTGACTATTGCACAGGAACTTCATGAAGCAAAGGATAAGCATAAAAACAGAACATGGACAATGAAAGACATTGAGCTAATTAAATATTTTAGGATTGTCTACATTTCTGTAATTTGCTTTCTGCTTTTTTGTTTAGAGTCCACTAATGAGTGAGTAGATCCCCTGCTTATCTTTCTGGGTCTGAATTTCAAATCCTCAGTGCTTCTCTGTTGTGGCAGTTTTCCCGGGAGGTGGAACCAGGCCATGAAAGGACCCCTCTTTTAGGTGTGGCTGGAGGAGCCCCTCACAGTCAAACCCTAGCTCTTTTCTGCTAGGGAGAGTCTGATATCAGATTCTAGGGATTGATCCTGGTCCCGGAGAGGGACTATCCGGGCGGGTGGTCAGGTGCTGGAGTATGTATTTCTTGTGCTTTCCTTTAGGCTCCTTTTTTTTATTGCTTGTTTTATCCTATTCTGTTTTGTCATTTGCATTTTTCTTATTTTATTTTATTGTGATTTTAGTCACCTATTTTCTAATGCGGTAAAAACATGTGGATTTGGATAGGAAGGCAGATCAGTAGACTACTGAAGGAGTTGCAGGAGGAAAATCACTAATTAGAATATATAATAGGAAAAAAATCAAATTTTAACATTAAATAGATATGCACATACTCATTTTTCTTCAGTTTGAAAAGTTGAGAAATAAATATATTATTTAACTCTGAAATGCAAAATCCAAATCTTGTACTAACATTTTCTTTTCTTTCTTCTACTTTAGTTTATATTTAGCTTTATGAGATAGAATTTCTTTGGTAGCCTTATCTGGTTGTCCTAAACTTGTTCTGTACTTTAGGTGGCCTAGAACTCATAGAGATCCACTTTCCTCTGTCTTCTTCTGGGATTAAAGGCATGTCCCACCATCCCCTGGCACATTCTTATTATCTAATTTCTATCATATTTTAATATAATTGGAATCTATTTTTAATAGTATATATATTTAATACATAAAACACTTATCAAGTGTAAACATTTCACTTAAACTAAAGAGCACATAATTTTTACTTTAGATCCTAATTTAGTAAGTAAAACTATATTCAAGGTATATTTGCATAAAATAATCAAATGTGTGATTTGATTTTCTGAAATCATGTCAGCCTTTGAGAATATTTAAAATAATAAAATACTTCTAACAAAGATTTCATTGACTCACATCTCATTGGCTTTATAGCATATCACCCCAAACTGAGCTATTTCTGCTCATCTCCAAAAAATGTCACATAAGCTAAAAACCAAAACCCTACAAGCCTGTGCACAATAATCATGATATTGTGAATAATTTTCCCCTTTTCTTTTTATAATCCTAATTGTGATGGACTCTAATCACACTGTTACATAAAGATAAGTAACTTCTCCAGAATTTTTAGTAATTATTATGAGACTTGAGGCAATTTTCAGAATGTGATTTTTTTAGCATGTTATATTCACATGACAGGCACAATGACCCCATATGACCTAAATGACTAGAGAAATCATGTCCTTCTTTGCATTCTTGAGCTGTCCTTTTCACACATTGTTCTGGATCTAAATTCATTGCCTGCATGTCCAAATGGTCACTGTTCAGTTCCCAGTTTTCACATCTCCTCTATCATAGCCTCCCATATCTCTAAATTCAGGAGATCCAACACCACCATCCTTTGACCTCCAGGTACCAGCATATCTCTCTCTCTCTCTCTCTCTCTCTCTCTCTCTCTCTCTCTCTCTCTCTCTCTCTCTCACACACACACACACACACACACACACACACACACACAGAGAGAGAGAGAGAGAGAGAGAGAGAGAGAGAGAGAGACAGACAGACAGACAGACAGACAGACAGACAGACAGACAGAGGAGACATAGACAATAAAATATATGCTTATATTTTTCTACCTAGAAAATGTAAGCTCAGCAATGCCTCACTGAGTTTCAGTTGTCCCTGTGATGAGACATTGTCAGTCTTCAGCCAGTGATTCCTTGTTATTTCTTTTCTCCCAAGACAATTCTTCACAGGAACTTAAAGTACAACTTTCATCTTCATGGAAACACATACATAAGCAATCACACACAAATACACAAAGGTCACTGAAAAATACTAAATATGAAAAATGATATAGGTTTCTCCATCTCTTACTTCAAGTTGCACTGTAGAGCTATAGTAACAAGAGGAGCATAGCAACCCTTGCTTCTTAAATCAGCATTTCTCAATGGGAAGCTCTTCAGACACCTTTCTGTTTATCATGCAACATCAATTCTGTGTAGACTTCTAAACTCCACTTAAAGACTTAAGATAGCCACATAAAATAAAAAGAAATTGCACAATAAAATCTTATGACTTAGCTATTTTAAAATATCTTTGTCTGCTTCTTAAATGAACATGAAAGTATCTTAGATATTTTTGCCTCTGTCTTGACAATTGACATGTTCATAGATGCATGTAATTTTCATAGGTCATATGTCAGGCCAATGTGAGAGGTGCTTATGAATCCTGGAGTGATTATCTATGGCAAATGAGTTTTAGTTTCAGCTACTTACTAGGCTGTGATAATGAATAGAAAGGAACAATCTCTCTACCTAGGCAGGGGAAGTTTGAAACATTCAAATAAACTTTTTATTTACTTAAGATATTTTTTTAATTTTACATAAAAACCACAGTTCCCCTTCCCTCCCTTCCTCCTACTAGCCCCTAGGTTCTCCCCACCTTGCCCCTCATTCACTTCTCAGAGACGGTAATGACTCCCACATGGAGTCCATCTAGTCTGCATATCCAGTTGAGGCAGATCTAAACCCGTCCACCATATGAAGGTTGAGCAAAGTATCCTTCTATAGGGAATGGTCTCCAAAAAGCCAGTTTATGCACTAGAGATAAATCCTGGTCCCACTGCCAGAGGCCCCACAATCTGCCCAAGCTACAGACTGTCTTCTACATTCAGAGTTCCTAGTACAGTCCCATGCAGGTTTCCAAATGTCAGTCTAGAGCCCATGAGTTCCCAGTAGCTCAACTATCTGTGAGTTTTCCCAACATCATATTGACCCCTTTGCTTATATAATCTCTCCTCACTCACTGTGACTGAAATGGGAGTTTGGGCTAGAATTCTGTGCCTTTTTAAAGTTTTTGTTACTTAACTATTCTTTTTTCTCATTTATTCATTGTATTTAATTTCTTGGAAGTGGATGGCACAGTAGCAAATTCAGTGGAATTTGAGACCAAATGCATGTGGATGCAAATAGTATTATTGTAAGGAAAGCTGAAGATCCAAGACATAAATACTAAAGATATCCCTTCTTTTAATGACATAAGAATCTTTTTCCTTAAAGTCCACTAATGAGTCAGTTTGCCAGAATTTTGTTGAGTATTTTTATTAATGTTCATGAGGTATATTGGTTTATATTTCTCTTTCTTAGTTGCATCATTGAGTGGCTTGGGTATCAGGGTAATTGTGGCCACATAAAAGGAGTTTGGCAGTGTTCCATCAGTTTCTACTGTATGGAACAGTTTGTTTAGTATTGGTATTAGTTCTTCTTTGAATGTCTGATAGATTTCTGCAGTGAAAACATCTGGTCCTGGGCTTTATTTATTTTGGAGACTTTTAATAAAAGCTTCAATTTCCTTTGGTGTTATAGGTCTGTTTAAGTCTTTAATCTCTTCTTGATTTAATTTTGGTAATTGGTGCTTATTCAGAAAGCTGTCCATTTCTTTTAGGTTTTCTATTTTAGTACAGTATAGATTTTCTTTTCTTTATTTTTGAATAAAGCCTCATTTTTTTTATCCATGTTTCTCTTTGTTCAAACTCCCTTCCCGCTCCCATCCCTCCCAGTCACTCTGTCTTCTCCTCATCTCCTCATCTCCTTCTCAGCAAGGGCAGAAGGTCCCAAGGTCTCAAGGTGGCTTAATTCAGCATCCACTCAAGGAAGCAAGTCTGCTTTCCTCATCCCAACATCAAGACTGGGTCAGGTGTTCCTCTGGAGGGAATGGGCTCCAAGGAGATGGTCCAAGGTGCTTCAGATCCCAAGTTGTTCAGTGGTTGTGGTTTGCAGATTGAGTGTGCTCAGCTTTTTGTTTAAAGTCCACTAGTGAGTGAGGACATTCTCTGCTTATCTTTCTGTGTTTGTGAGACCTCACTCAGGAGTATATTCTCAAATCCATCCATTTGCCTGTGAATTTTAGGAAATCATTTTTTATTACTGCTGAGTAGTATTCCATTGTGTAGATGTACTACAGTTTGTTAATCCATTCTTCAGTTGAGGGGCATCTAGGTTGTTTCCAGGTTCTTGCTATTACAAATAATGCTGCTATGAACATAGTTGAGCTAATGCCTTTGGAGTGTGACTGTGTATCTTTAGGGTATACACCCAGAAGTGGTATTGCTGGGTCTTTGGGGAGATTGATTCTCAATTTTCATCTAGTTCTATGAATTTTCCTTTTAACACTACTTTCATTGAGTCCCATTAGTTTGGGTATGTTGTGGATTCATTTTCATTAAATTCAAGGAAGTCTTTGATTTCTTTCTTAATTTCTCCCCTGACCCAGCAGTGGTTCAATATAGAGAGGTTAAGGTTCCATGCATTTGTTGGTTTTCTGTGACATTTGTTGTTGTTGAATTCTAACTTTTTATCATGGCAGTCTGATATGATACTAGGTGTTATTCTCATTTTTTGTACCTATTGATATTTTCTTTATGACCAAGAATGTGATCAATTTTGAAAAAAGTTCTATGGGGTGCTGAGAAATATGTATATTCTTTTGTGTTTGGATGGAAGCTTTTATAAATATCTATTAAGCCCATTTGCATCATAACATCTGTTCTTTGAAAGATGACATTCAAGTTGCTAAAAAACTTTTAGATAAAATTAAAGCCTTAAACATAAAATTATTTACATACCTAAGTTATTCCACTTAAATGATTGTTAATTAAAGAGAAGTAATTATCATTATCCATGTTTCAGCTACTATTTTACTTCAAGCTGTGCACAGATTTTATTTTAGCCTTAGAGACTTTCATTGGTAATGGAGATTTCCTTCATTAGCCCTATTGTACATTCATCTTTGATCAGAAATGTTCTTGCTTATATGATTCTGATTTCATAACTATTCACAGAAATGATTTCAAATTGTCAAACTTTTTTTATTAGACAGTTTCACACACTCCTAAATCCTGTTTTAGCTCAAATTTTATGCATTGTAATACCATACATACATACATACATACATACACAGCTCAAAAGCTTCAGTTAACCTTTATAGTAATTTTGATAATACAGTGGCTATACTTTATCTCTATTTCAAGGACGACTACTAAGGAGAGGGAATCTCTCAATGAACAGTGTTAAACTCATAGCAATAGAAAGATGTTTTTTCACTCAAACCATCTATTTAAATTTTGTGGCTGGGAGAATATAGCTGGCTACACTTGTATCTCATAACAATAATTAATTTTTTTTTGGTTTAGTAGATTTTTACTGCTGAGTTGGGAATAGTAAGTGTTTTGGTAAGTTTTTTTTTGGTCAATTGAGATACCACAAAAGAGAACCCCAACTAAAAATTGCCTTATTTGGCCTGTGGGCATGTCTGAAGAATTCTGCCTTAATTGCTGGATGATATGGGAATGTACAGCCAACTCCAAGTAGAAACTTTTGTAGGCAGGTAAATTTGGATTGTATGTGCAAGCTGGCAGAATTGAGGCAGAACACTTGGTGTTGGATAAATAACTTGGTTCCTCTTCCCTAGGAAAAACTGTTTCTCCCAGTCTCCCTTTACTTAGTTGCCTACAGTTCATGACTAGGGATGAGTACCTACCATGTAAGCATATCTATTGGTGTTGTTGATGTCCAGACTTGAAACAATACACATACAATTAACATTATACAGATGGAATATATCATAATTAACAAAATAGAGTCCATCAATTTGGGAAAGAATAAATGGGGTGCGGGAAAGGCTTGGAGGGAGGAAAAGAGGCAATGTTATTACATGTTATTTTACAAAAAAAATTTTGAAAAGGAAATTCATCAGAGAACAAGTTATCAAATAAAGCACCTTATTCAGTGACTTTTGCTTTAGTTTCTAACAAGTCTTACTTCCTGTACTAGCTGCCTTCAAGGGTGGATTGTGACCTAAAAACATTAGTTAAGATAATTCTTCCAACTGTTGGTTGGTTTGGGTAAGAGTATTTGATCACAATGAATATTAACTAGAACAATGAGGCCAAAGAAATAGATAACAGTATTGATAATAATTAAACTATTGGTGATTCAAAATTAAATTTAAAATCATTATTTTTCACTATCTTTTTAAATTAAGGAACATTCTTGGGTGATTTTAAGGTATAAAATGCTGGAACAGAGTGTGAAATAAGTATAAGTGGCAAGGTAGAAAAGACTGGTTGTTATGGCAACAAAACTGCATTTAAAGCATTTACAGAAAAGGTAATACATTTTTATTGCCCTGAAGTGAAAATCACAACTCAATAAAGAATGGTGTCTGAATCAAACATGATTACAAAATTCAGTTACAGTGCCTACATTCAGAAATCAAGATATTTGTTTTACCTTTTAAATGTATTTTTTCTAGAGAACCACTTCTTTTTAACATCTGATAGTTAACTTTCTTCATTCAATTTAAATTTTGTATCATTAAAATTGAGTAATTATTTAAATGAAAGAATCTAATGGATTCTATTTATGTCTAAGACAGAATTTTTAGATAAATCATATGAATACATATATACACAGACACTTTGGTTGCCAATTAGTAGAATATAACCATTCATTAATCTCCTAATTTCATAAAAGACGATGAAAGATAGAATAAGTTTTTTGTCCTAGGCTCAACAATAAATAAATGTCTACATTGATCCCTACAGTTAATTAAGCTTGTAATTCTTTGACTTGAAAGCAGGGAAAAATATCCATCAAATATTGAAAAGTTAAATTTTAAAAGTTACTGTAAATTAATTATTTTAATATAAGTATAAATAAAAGCAATTTTATTATTAGCATGTCAAATGACCTTTAGTTTAAGAGGAATGAAGAGCAAAGTTGCTCAGAAATTCTAGAACTTTAGAAACTACCATGTTATAATAGTGTATAATTTTTCAAGGCTATAGACCTTGTCACAAACTGTTTATTTTTCACATAAAATATTTCTAGCTATAAAATTAATTATCAATTATTAAAAAATGAATATCTATTCTGAGATTTGATGGTATTTGAGCAATGCTATGAAGGAATTTAGAATTAGATATAATTTTCTAAAAATCTCCAAAGCAAAGCAATACTTCTTAAATAAAATGTAAATTTGAGCAAAACTATGTGCTAAGGAGCCAAATATATATATATGTATATATATACATATATATATATAAAATGGTGATAACCCATGTTTTATTTTGTTACAATTCATCGATGAAAGCAAGAATTTTGCCTTCTCTCTTAATAACCATTTTATTTGGAGTCTTTCACTGAGCTGTGAAAGCACAGAGAATATATGGAATGAACCCTTCTCCAATGATTGGATGATCAATGCACTGAGAAAGACAAGAGCGGTAAGAGTCCCTTTAGTGTCATAGCACGTGTTCTACGTATACCAACTCTCACCCCTTGCACCTCCATGTAAGGATTTTCCTGGTTGCAGAGCCATACTTCAGAAACGATAAGTTGAGTTGCTTTTGGGGAAGATGTCTTCCAGCTATCATGAGTTTTTGCTTTGATTCTGAGTCCTTTATTGGTCTAATTAAGATTTGAGTTCTCTGCATGGATTCCCACTGTCCACAGAGGTAATATTCTGATCATGTTTCTTTCCTTAGCTGCTATCTTTTCATTTTTTAAATATTCAAATTAACATGTTAGGAAAATTCAAGAAAAACTGATTTAATAGAATCTTTGTCTCAGGACCCTAAATTAAATTAGACCAATACTTACCTGACAAAGTTCTTTAAGTGTTTATAATTTAAAATAGACTTATGTCACTTTCCACCCTTCCCTTTCTTTGCAGATCTTCCTCCCAGCTACTCTCCCTTAGACATCTATTATGTGTGTCCTACCCTCCAAATATTTTCTGTAAATTACTATTGTTACTGTAGATATGCATGTATGCATGTGCACAAATATATAACCTGTTGAATCTGATTTTCTTGTTGTTTGTGAGTATATGATTTTAGGACTGAAAACTCTACATTAGGCAACTAATAAGGGACTCATCCATGGGAAATGTTATATTCAGCAATCACTAGTTGTCTATATTTTATTTATCTATTTGTGGGACCCCAAGAAACTTTTATTTTCCAAGTAATTATGTTGACTGACACTGCTAATGTTCTGGTCTTGTATATACTGCCATTTCTGAGAAAAGCAGTTGCACTGAAGGCATCTGAGTATTTTGTCTGTACAATTCCTTGACTAGCATTTCCAAAATAAGTCCCGGTCCATTGATGCAGGAACTGTGACACCGTTGTATCAATGGGACTGCGCTTCTTGCTGTCAGTTTATCTCTGTATTTTGTCCAAATTTGGTTTTGCTTGATGGTTCACATTGGCTGTAAATATAGGTTTCTTTGATGGGGATAAGTAGATGTCCTTATAATTGTGTATAATGGCAAGACGTAAAAAGTAATAAGAAATTGTAAAACAAGATTTGCCGTAATGTGATGGCAAATTTAAGTGTCTCAGTTAAACCACTAGGCTTGGATAGCTTCTGTAAAGTGTTATTTTGTGAAATTTTTACACAAGTATACAATCTATCTTGTTAATATGCACTATTCACTCCACCTGATCACAAGGATTTCCCCATCAAATCTTTTTCCCAACTTCAACATAGTTGGGTGGGCTCTTTTCAAAATGGAAATCAACCTACCCTCCCAAAAGCACAGATTTACAGCCATGGAGATCCCTACAAGAAATAGCAAGGAGTGAGAGTTAGGAAACAAGGAATTTATACTTCACTTCTGACCCCTTGCAACATGTCTTTTTTTTTTTTGTCCTTTTCTTTTTTATTTTTATTATGAATAAAGTCATATTTTTATACATCTGTCACCTTGTTCAAACTCCTTTCCCCTCCTGCCCCTCCAGTCACTCTCTCTTCTCCACATCTCTTTATCTCCTCCCCAGCAAGGGCAAGAGGTCCTAAGGTCCCAATGTGGCTTAGTTCAGCATCTATTCTGGGCAGATCTACTTCCCGCCCATGCCGAGCATCAAGACAGGGTAAGGTGTTCCTCTGGAAAGAATGGGCTCCAGGGTGCTGATCCAAGGTATATCAGATCCCAAGCTGTTAAGTTGTGGTGATTTGCAGCTTGGACATGCTTTGGTTTTTGCTTTTTTGTTTAAAGTTCATTAATGAGTGAGTACATCCCCTGCTTACCTTTCTCAGGCATTAAAGGCTTGGCGCACAACACATCTTTTTTAAAATGTTTTTTGACCCACTAATTCATTTATTAATTTAGCCCCCAAGTTCTATTAACATTGTTTGTACCAGTTCACCTTTTGAACAAAACTTTGTGCTTTTGGTGTTCATCTCCCTATTCTTTTAATATGATGTAGTCTATTAAGCACTACTATTGTTACTTATATTGAAAGATGATAGTTTCTAAGAAACTTCATCCATAACCCTTCATTGCCTTCCTCTGGACTATAATTTTCTTATCTACATCACTTCACTATATGCTGGAACTGTCCTACTTCTTGGTATTTCTTATTACCAGATGGATTTTTATTGGGACAGCAGATAGTACATTTTCATGCACATAAAACTACTATTCACATATTCTCAGAAATAGTATGATATTTTATATCAAAATATTACTACTTATAGTTTTAAATTTAAACTTTGGTACTCATGTTTTTATATACCAATCTCTGTGTTCACTACTCCAACAATAAATTTCCTATTCATATACCCATCTTGCTGATAATTATTTCTTTGTCAATTAATGCATGTAAATAAATAGACAGTTTGATATTGTAGAAACACTGATACTTCAAAATAATCAAAAAATTTGCTGATTACATAATAAAAAATCAACACACACACTAAGTTTGTGTTATGAAGCAAATTATCTGTATTACATTTAATGGTAATATATACATTAAAAGTATCTTTTGTATATTAGTATATTACTTCAGAATAAGACCCTTTAAAGTTATAACAAATTACATTAAACAAACCTCTGAAAAACATGACCAATATACAAACTTGATCAACTAATTATGAATTTTAACATTTCAAAAGTTTCTTCTTCCCTTCTTAATTTGAAAGAGGCTAGAAGGAACTTTAAATCTTCTACTATAACCTTGGGAATACCTGAACCTTTTCCTAATAGGCATGACTAATAAGTCTGCTCTTTGCTGGAAGACTGTTGTTTTCATGAAATATAACTGTATGCATCCCATCTTTACCCTCCTGGATTCAATGAAATAAAGATGTTCCAAAGCTGGTATATAGAACTTACTAGTTAGACATAAACAGTGTTCATAAAACACACAAATCCTATTGCTAAAAAATGGATGTGTGAGTTAAGAAGAATTTCACCTACAGTAAATTTATACTGGCTATTAATGCTAAGGAGATATGCAAGGTTTATATTTTAAGCCTCAATGTTTCTCTACAACATGTATTTCAATACACTGAAGATTATACTTTGGGACTAATTTCAAGTTGGCTATAAGTAAAAGGCCAATGTTCCTTATTCTTTCAAAGTGTTAAGATTTAAAAAGCATACACAGTATCACTCTTGAGTCTTCCAAAAGTATGCCTGCAAGAGTATCAGGTGCTTGTTTTTTTCACCTACAGGCAGCTAATTCATTACATGATGTATATGTGACTCATTACTGACTGACTACAATGATCAATCTTGTAATCCTCAAATTTTAAAGAATAGTTTTAAAAAATGAAACATCTAATATGGAAAATGATACACATAACAAGTGATTTTTGCTCTAGTTAGGTTTCTATTGCTGTGATAAACACCATGACCAAAAGCAACTTAGGGAGGAAAGGATTTATTTCAGTTTGCAGGCTACAGTTTCTCATTAGTAACATCGATGTAGGAAGCATAGGTAGGAAACTGGAGGCTAGATCTGAATCAGAAATCACAAAGGAAAGGCTCATAATATACAAGCTCCTCCTACATGGCTTGCTTAGCCAGGTAGCCTAAACAACCCAGGGCTACATGCCCAATGGTGGCACTCACACACTTGCCCATAGGCCAATCTTATGAAGGCATTTTCTCAGTTCATATTCCATCTTCACAGATGTGTCAAAGTTGTGTCAAGTTGATAAAGCAATCAGCACACTTTTCTATTAAAACAAACTTATTACTAAATTCTCACTGTTAGTCCTTATTTGTTATGTTTTGTTTTGTTTAGTGTAAAACAATAATATCTTTTAGTAATTAAACACTTATGGTCTGTGATTTGCAATTAATTAATTAAATTCATCTAGTGACAAACATGTTTCTAAATAAAAATTATTGAAATAAATTTTTGCTGTAATATATAGTAAAATGTCCCATACAGTGATATTTAAAAAATCATTCAAAATATGGCTGATTCATTGAAATTATGATTCTTCATTAATTTATATTTGTAGCTGCTTTTATATGTATACATGGGGTTGTTAATAACTAAAGTAAAACTAACCTCCAATTTACAATTTTTCATAAGGAGTAGCATAGATCTTAAAGAAATTTCTTCACCATGTAAGAAGGCAGACAGGAACAGATGTGCAGAGATTTTCCACAGTTCCTCTGGAAGCTCTTGCTTTCTCACAGAGGAAGACATCACACATAGAGAGGGGGTGGGGCCTAAGTACAGAAACATCTGCTACTCAAAGTAAACAGATAGATGCAGGTTTCAGAGAGCTTAAAAAAAATGGAACATATAATGGATTTATCTTCTCAAATGTCAGGAATAGATATAGGACAAAGTCAAGGAATTTTTTTAAAATGTAAACAAGAAAAGTAGAAAAGAAAAATACGTTTTCAAGTAATTGAGGACAGGATGGAGGGGGTAAAGGTGAGAATTTCTCAACAGGAACATAAAAAAACAACCTGATGCCACTAACTACCTGAGCATCCTTTTAAATTACACCTAATATTGACTAAAACATCCTACCATTCCCAATACCATCAATGGAACCAGACTATTTATTAAAAAAAAACATAAGAAATGTTGAGGAAAATATGTGTAAATAGATTATATTCCAAAAATGATTTTGTAATGCATTCAGTTTTAATACATTGATTTTTTTGAACATTTGAGTTGGTAATATTGTTTATGAAGTATCAATAAGAATAAATTCAGATTGTTTCCATGATTTTGTCAAATGGGCCAAGTCTTGCCTCTCTATAACCTCATCTCTAGCTTCAGTCCATTTTCCCATGTGTGTGAGGAGCAGCCACCATTGACTACTTGTATCTTATTGTTATTATAAAGAAAATATCAAATTTTCAAGCATTTTCTAATAAAATTATGTATATCTTAGCCAGGTGGAATTATCATAATTAAGTAATAAAATAAAATTTTAGGGTAATAGGTAAATTTTTTTAAGATTAAGTGTTTGTATCTTATGATCATAAGCAAATTTTCAGATGACCATCTAAAGCCTAATAATGTATGTATGGCTTGATGCATAATTTAAACTGATGATAGATTCTAGTATGGTGTAGGGACTTAAGCATATGATCAGACAGTTAAAAATACCCATTAAAGCAATTTGTTATGAATTATAAGAAGAGTATAATTGAATGAGTTTCCCATTAGTTTATTTGTTAGGAGACCAACCCCCAATGCATGTATGAAGGCAGAGCGACCTAATTAAAAAGGTGATTAAGTCATAAAAGATGTCTTCAAGGTTCAGATCGTATCAAAGTCATGGGAGTGAATTTCTCAGGAAATGGTAGTTTGGCCCCAGCCATTAATCCCTAATGGTTTTTACAAGACTCCATACTTGGGTTTTGAACTTTCCATTTCCAGGAATATGAGTTAATAAATTTCTGTAGATTATCAGTACTCAAATCTGCACACCTTGAAAATACCAGAAACCTGACTGACCAATGCTGAATGCATTCTTCTCTGGCTACAGGTAACAAGCACAGCTAGATGCTGTCCTGAACTGCTACACAGAAATCTGAGCTCTCCTACAGAATCTGCATGCTAACCATGTCAGCTCAGAAGTATCTTGTGACACCACTTGTAGTTGGTTGTTTAATCTTTGGTGTTCTACTACCCAGTTCCAAAAAATTCACATAGAAGTCTATTCCTTTTAATAAATGTCTGGCCTTAGCGTGGCTTGTTTCTGAACTGCTTTTTTTTTTTAACTTAAATTATCTATCATATATAACATGGCTGTTGCCTTTCTCTATTTCTGTATTTTTTTCTTCTTATTCCACATTTGGGCCCTTGATTTTTCAGTCCTTGATCCTTTCTTCCCGGATTTTTCTATTTTTATTTTATTCTCTCTGCTTGGTCATCTTGCCTGTCCTTTCTCCTGCCTAGTTACTAGCCTTTCAGCTCTTTATTAGACCATAAGGTGTTTGAGACAGGCAAAGTAACATAACTTCATAGAGTTAAAAACTCTGCATAAAATAATGCTACATATCTTTGCATAATTAAACAAATGTTCTATAGCATAAAGACCTTAAAATTATATTTTACAATAAACATGACTAGACAAATGAAAATAATTTCAATAGATTTCAAAATTGGAAGCCAGGAGTAGGATTGTAGAGAAAACCCTCACAACTGAATTCATCTTTCGTTGCATGAAAAGTAGACAGAAATGGAGCCCAGTGGCAAGAACAGAGATAAGCCAAGGCTTCCCATCACAACCTTGCAACAATAGCAAGCCTGAAACAGCTAACAACACAGAATTCAGCTTCTTAAATTATAAAAAAATTGAATTTTTTTGAATAATGAATATTGAAATGTAAAAATGAAGACTGGTTTCCAGAAAAAATCCAAAGCCTACTTTTACACTTGTCTTTTCTCTTAAGTCATCTTATTTTACTTATGTATTTATAAAACAGGCTTTTGAGACATAAGGAATAGAGCAGTCAGATTTCTAGTGTCATTTGACTGACAACCCTCTTACAGAAACTGAAATATTATGGATGCCTTTCTCTAGAAGACTTTTATTTTACTTTATTTTTTATAAACACTTTTCTAATGAGCCCAACATTTTTCTCCTTTATTGAAAAAATTGTTTTCAAATCATAGTCCCACCTGATGCCATACAGCTCAGGAGGGAAAAAAATATCCATAGTGTAACCTGAGTCCTTACAGGCTGGTCTTCCTGAAGGCATCCCCAGGCTTGTGTGATACCATGTACTGCATGAGCATGTATGATCTATTGTGATTAGCAAGTATGTGGTTCAGAAATAGAAGAGAAAGTGAGGCAGAATGGTTCATGTGCTATGGTAAGGGTCAGAGCAGACCTATGAATGGACAACAGTGAGGCTATGGTCAGTGAACTGTTTGTCACCCAGGAACAGGGAGAGATCTGGTCCTGGGCCACTGCCTAGGACCAAGTCTGAGTCCAGCATCCTTTAGTAGCCAGGATCTAAACATGTTGATGTCCATGATACATGTTGCCACCAAGACAATGGGAATTTCTGGAGTCTAGGCCATTTTGGTGATGAGGGACTATCTGCCTGGGTGGAGAGATGGCTCTGAGCATTGCTTAATGGGGCTGGTCATAGAGGCCTGAACCAACCAGCTAAGCTACCATCCAGATAGTTGGTATCCAACATCCTGGGACTTGGGTTGGCTCACCCTATCATCTAATCCATTTACAACCTGCTGGAATACACGAAGGAACTGGTACTTTTGGATGAATACCATAGGATCCCATGACTTAGGGTAACAACAGGATATCTAAGAGAAGTTTTGGTGAGGGTCCAGTGATGAGGGTATGCCAGAAGCCTGTAACCAGACCAATGGCTCATTGCAATAAACATTTTGGTGGTAGAGCTGATTGGACAAAGTGTATACTGAGTGACACACAGCAACTCCCGATGGCACTAGGATGATTGAAGAAGTATTAAAAAGACAGAGGAGCAGGAAGGGCTTTTGTTTGTTTTGATTTGTTTTTAATTAATTTTGGGGGTAGGTTCTTTGGGGTACATTATGCATAGGTTAGGGATATATATGGAGGGACTGTAATGTAAGAAGATTTGGTGTTCATGATGTGAAATGCCCAAAGAATTAGTAAATAATTATTTTTTAAAACAGGAAATAGATTCTTTTCTCATACAATTATGATTATAGTTTTTCCTCTATCTATTACTTTTAGTTCCTCCCCACTTCTCCTCTCCACTATCTGTCAGTAAAGAAAAATAGGTTTTATGATATAACCACAAAACATAACAAAATAAAATATAATGCAACAAAACAAAAATCATCACATTGAAATTGAACAAAGCAAACCAAGAGAAGGCAGAGGTCAAGATAAGGTACGAAAACCGGAGATTTTTTTCATTCATACATTCAAGAGTCCCATAAAAATAATAAACTGAAAGTTATAATACATATACAGAGGACCTGATGTAGACCCTTGCAGATTGTGTGCATGCTGCTTCAGTCTTAATTGTACAAATAGGAATTATAGGGAATTTATTCAAGTGACTTTGGAGCTAAATTGTTTTCAAGATTTATTTTATTTTAACATTTTAGCCATGTATGTTATCTGTGAGTTGACATACATAAGAGTACAAGTGTCCACAGAGTCCAGTGATGTCAAAGTATCATATGCTCCCAAAGGTGGACATAAAAACAGTTGTGAGCTGCCTAACATGTGGGCTGAGATTCTAACTGGAGTCTTCTACAAAAGTAGCATGATATTTTAATCACTGACACATCTCTCTTCAGCCTCTAATTGTTATAAATGATAAAATAAAATAATTTCAAAAGCTACACACATTCACATGAGACAAAAATTAATCAACAAAAAAGAAATGCAAAAATCCAAAAATAAGTGTAAATGTTTATCTTTAAGCATCAGGAAAATGAAAATTAAAACTGTGCTGGGGTATTGCATCACTCCATTAAGATTGACTAACATAAATTACACAGACGAAAGTGAATTCAGATGTAGGTCTAAAAAACCAATTGTACAGTGGTGGTGGGATCATAAACTGGTATAACCATTGTGGAGATCAGTAGGAAAGTTTCCAAAAGATTAATGTTAGAACTACCATATGATTCAATGCTAACACCCCCCAGAATATAACTAAAGCAATCAAAATCAGTATACAAGAGATAACTATTTTCTGTTTACTGATAAATGCTCATATTGGGACAGTTGCTTAATTGTCACAGTTGCCCATCCATGGGTAATTGAATAAATAAAACAGGGCACATACATGCAATAAAGTATTGTTTTGGATTATGTTATCTTGTTTATAGCAAAATGTATAAATAATAATAAGATATGAAAAAAGTACTTTGACTAGAGGAAGCAAGCATTACTCTTTTTCATATGTGAATCCAACACTCCAGGCAAAATTACACACACAAAAAAAAACACAGATGACAGCCTATGCTGGAGAAGATGCAGAGCAAGGGGAACACTCCTCCATTGTTGGTGGCAGTGTAAACTTGTTCAGCCACTCTGCAGTATGGAGGTTTCTCAGAAAACGAGGAGTCAATCTCCCCAAGGATTCAGCAGTACTACTCTTAGGTATATACCCTAAGGATGCACATTTGCACCCCAAAAGCTTTAGCTCAACTATGTTCATAGCAGCATTATTTGTAATAGCAAGGGCCTGAAAACAACCTAGATGCCCCTCAACTGAGGAATGGATTAACAAGCTGTGGTACATCTACTCAGCAGTAAGAAAAAATAATATTCTAAAATTTGCAGGCAAATGGGTGGATATGAAGAATATTCTCCTGAGCAAGGTAGCACAAACCCAGAAAGAGAAGCAGGGGATGTACTCAGTCATTAGTGGACTTTAAAAAAACAAAAAGAGAGATGTCATTGTACACAAGAACTCAAGGCTAGAACATAACTAAATGACACAATGTCTTACTTCTACACTAATGGCCTCTGGGAGGGGTGTGGATGAGGAAAGACCTGTTTTATTTAAGGGTCTGGGCACACGGAATTTAATTATGCTCCAGTAAGTAAATGAAGAGCATGAATGGGCTTTTTTGTAAATGGGGAGATCATAAGAGTGGGTATGAACCTGAGAGGACTGATAACTGAGTTTGATGGAGTGCATGATATAAAATCACCAAATAATAAATACATAAAAAAGAAAACTTATTTACCAGAACTTACTAGAAAAGGAACAATGAAAACAAGGAAGAGAACTAAATAGGGAGGATGAGAGAATTAATATGAACAAAGTGCCACATATGCATATTAATATGTCATAATTAAACCATTATTTTATATGATTGCCATTAAACTACCTAAGAAAAGAACTACAGAAATAAAAGTAAAATAAAGTTGTTAACATGAAGATTTGGGTCTGGGGAAGTGAGTTTCTCTGTGTGGCATTGGCTGTCCTGGAACTAGCAAGCACCATAGACCAGAATGGCCTTAAATTAAACGAGATCTGGCTGCCTCTGCCTAGTGAGTTCTGGAATTAATGTCATGTGCCACCATTATTTTCTTTTTTAATCTGTCCAGTCATGTCAAAAGTCAGAGGTTATTTCCTAACATCTTCTAAAAATGGAGAAGAGGAAATTCCAGAGACGTGTGTGTGCATTATGAAGAGAAAGGCAAGAACAAAGTACATCAAATCATGTGCATAAATGATGATTAAGCTACCATGGTTTAATCTAATCTGTTAATCACAATTAATAGATTAATTACCCTTCTAATGTATTATTTGATGTGATTGACAGGAATTGCTCATGATCTACAGCAGTGAGTCTCAACCTGTGGGTCTCACCCCTTTGAGTGTAAAACAACCTTTTCAAAGAGTTACATATCAAATATCTTGAATATCTAATATTTATATTATAATCCATAACAGTAGGAAAACTGCACTTATAAAATATAACAAAAGAATTTTATAGTTGAAGGACACTACTGCATGAAGAACTGCACTAGAATGGTTGAGAACCACTGGTCTATAGGGCGTCTAAGTGCTTCTCAAAGCAGAAGACTATTATATATTGCCAGTTAATTTAATTCAAAGATGACTGACTTCCAGGGGGCATGAATATCACTGGTTTACCCAATAAAAGAGTGAAGATGACATACACAGACCTCAATTATCGCAGTTTGTTTTATTTTTCAAGGTATTTGCAACATTTTCTTTGTTCTTGAATGGAAGTTTTTAAATGTTACTTTGAACTTTTTGATGAGTAGGGTATATTACAACTTCTTTCTTCAAATATATTCAGTTCATTGACATGTACTCAAAACTTATGCCTACATAAAATCTTGAGGCATAAATAAACCTGAAATTTAGCAAGGAAAAAGAAAACAGACCTGATTAAAACAATGTGCTTAATAAGCAAATACTTTAGTGTATTTTTCACTGTGTTCCCAATTTATTCCAATGACAATACTCAAGGTATTTTTTATTACTTGATTCAAAGCCCAGAAAGAGGCTATGTGAGATAAAAATTATGTATTACCATTAATTGTTTTATATTTGCTTGTTATAACATATTTTTTGTATTTTCATGTACAGTTTAAAACTAATAGTATTTATAGGAAAAGATGACCTTTCTGAAAAAAATACATTCAATCATAAAGATGAATGAATATTAACAATTTTTGTAAGTTTCTATTCAGGTCTAGGTGATGGGTATCAAA
This sequence comes from Sigmodon hispidus, assembly GCA_004025045.1. Lineage (NCBI taxonomy): Eukaryota > Metazoa > Chordata > Mammalia > Rodentia > Cricetidae > Sigmodon > Sigmodon hispidus. Next base: position 135,930 of record PVIH01004115.1, read on the forward strand.
AAATTATGTACTTTGATTTTCAGAGAAATTTTCTGAGCACACTTTAAATATTTTATTATGTCTTTGTGAATGCCAGCACCTGAAAAGCTATATAGGCACTGATGCTACATAAGGCATTATGTATCTATTATTCAACAGAAAAATAACAAATTATTTTGAATAGTGTTATAGAAATATAAAATAAATATTAAATTCTAGAAATAGTTTAGTGACAGTATTCTTGCCTACACACTAATAAATTCTCTTAAAAAATAATGAGAATACTGTTTGTATCAACAATAAGTTTGTTTTTTAGATTCCAAGTGTACAAACATTCATAACAAATAGCTAGCAGGTAATGGATCAAAACATCATATTGATTCATTTTTTGTTCATGTCATCATGTTATTATGAAAATCAGGCACCAACCTCAAGTTTTCCAGAAAATAATTGCTTGATTATAGTAAGATCAGAAAAAACTAAGTACCATTTCATCTGATATACATAAAGGCATCCTTATGTTATTTATTTGACATGAAAAGCTACAGTATAATAAATTGAAATGTTAGAAAGCCCAATGCTAAGAAACTCAAATGTGTATTACTTCAGAAACTTAATAAAGTGTGAAAACAAGTCATGTTAAATTGGTAATAGGACTTACTAAAAATAAGTTGCACCAAAACTTCTATATAGGTCTAAGAAACTGTATTTCCATGATAATTAGGAATGGATAAAAATCTCTAAGATTTAGGTAGAGATTTCTTTCAAATGTGAAGCCTTGTGATTTGCTATAGATTTCCACCCAGAACATACAGATGTTTCAGTAGCAGATGCCCCAGTCCTCTTAAAGACAGTGAAGTAAACAGTGCTGTGACTTATCCATTACAAGTTATACATTTTGTTTCAAAAATGCTAAACATTTGCAGTATTTCAAATATTTAGGCTGTCACATGTACTAAGCAGAAAATATGTCTGTTAATTCATTTCTAGTGAGTGGAACATGGTAGTTTTATATGTTTCTGGGGATGTTAGAAGAAAGCATTACAATCCATTTTAGAAGCTATCTTCAACTGCCCATTGTAAAAAGGCTAAAGAAAGTTTATGTGCAATAGACAAAGAGGAATGAAGGCCTACAGCCTACCACCATCACCACTACCACCCCGAAACATGCCAAAACCACCACCATCACCACCACCACCACCCAACAACCATACCAAAACCAATCCTAAAAGCACAACCTCAGCTACCATCATCACCAAAATCACCACTACCATCATGACCACCACCCACATCACTACTACTATCACCACCATCATCACCAATCCACAACTACTCTCAAACCACCACCATCATCAACACCATCACCACCACCCCACAACCACAACCACCACCATGGAAAAACTAAAGCCTGCAAGAAACTGCATGAATCTGGGAGTGAACCTCTTAGCAAAGAATTCAGTTAAGACTATGACTAGTTTGATCAAACTTTGCATGAGTTATGACTTAGGCATTTGAGTCAATTCTTAAGAAACAATTACAAACAATTATTGGTTGCATTTATCTACTAAATTTTAATTTCTACAAATAAAAATGCCTATATTGAGGTGCCTGATACTATTTTCCATGTATTCCAATAGTAAAGCACTAAGTTACATAATGACTAAGACTTGTCTTTACTCTAACAGCTTGAGTTCTCTGTGGATTCATAATATATTCAAACACATAACAAATAGCAAAATAAGCCTTCTCAGTAGTGGAAGAAAATTCTCTGGTACTGAAAACACAGGGCCTAGAAACTTCTGACTTGGAACTGACCTACAACCCAACATTGATGAGTGAGTTTGATATGGTTATATCTCCTAGAAATATGAGAAACTACACACATGAAGCCTCACTAGCTAAACATGAGCTGAACTACATCAATAGTCACATCAAAGTAGAAAGGGAGAGCCCACAAGGATTTCAATCCTGTACAAAATTCTACAGGCAACTAAGGAATGCTGAAGATGGGAGAAATAGTCTTCTCCATGGACAAACATACTAACTGGCTGCCCAATACTAAATGGCAAGCCCTGGTGTTAGAAATTCTTTTAGAAATTCTTTTCCATAAAAAGGAAATAATAATATTAAAAGAAAATAATGACTAAATGATTTTATACTATTTCTATAGTTGTGAAGTGACAGTAATTAAACATATAGCAAGAGGGAGTACAAAGTGCAATGTTTATGTCACATCAAACTGTATTATGTAAAGACATTTAGTGTTTTATGTTCAACTGCAGGTCTTGATATAATCTTCTGTAAAGATCTCCAATTTTATTTTTTAAATTAATGTTTCATGAATTTAAAAGTTGATTTATAAAGGTTGATTTAAATAAAACAACCTTTAAACATAAATTTATAGATATTAGTTTAAAAATGACAATTTAAAATAGAACTTGTTATATTCATAATTTTTCTTAATTATGTTTGGTTTTAAATTAATCTATTTTAAATAAAATATAAACTCTTTGAAAGTTAAAGCCATACTTTGCTTTTCTCAGTTTTAGAATGTGAATGACTATAGCAAATCCCCAAAATAATTCTGAGATTTCTTTACAAAGGATAATACAAAAAGAAGAGATGGAGACATGTTAAAAGTGGTCCAATGGTTTTCCAGCACATAAGAAGGCTTTTAATTTAAACTCCAGTACTAGCAAAAAATAAAAATAAAAAATAAAAAGTATTTAAGGTTTCTGTCACTTAGCTTTTTTTTTTTCTCATTTATTCATTGTATTTAATTCTTAGAAGTAGATGGCACAGTAGCAAATTCAGTGGCATTTTAGGAGACCAAATGAAAAGGGATACTGGTTGCAAATAGTATCATTGTAAGGAAAGCTGAATATCCAAGACATTTATGTTAAAGATTTTCCCTTTCCCTTTTTTTTGATTTTTCATTATGAATAAAGTCATATTTTTTATCCATGTATGCCCTTGTTCAACTCCCTTCCCTCTCCCACCCTCTCCCACCCCCTCCCAGTCTCTCTCTCTTCTCCCCATCACTTTATCTCCTCCCCAGCAAGGACAGGAAGTCCCAAGGTCCCAAGGTGGCTTAGTTCAGCATCCACTGCAGGCAGATCTGCTTTCTTCACCCCAACATCAAGACTGGGTCTGAAGGGAATGGGCTCCAAGGTACCAGTCCAAGGTGTTTTAGATTCCAAGCTGTTCAGTGGTGGTGGTTTGCAGCTTGAACATGCTTTGCTTTTTGTTCAAGGTCCACTAATGAATGAGTACATCCCCTGCTTATCTTTCTGGGTTTGTGACACCTCGCTTAGGAGAATATTCTCCAATTCTGTCCATTTGCCAAATCACCATGGTACAAATGTTTGTATATTGATATAAATGAGAAATCAATCTATATGTTTGATTGAGATAATATATGTATATATTACTACAAAGTTAAACATAGTACAAATGTTTGTATATTGATACAAATGGAAAATCAATCTATATGTTTGATTGGGATAATATATACTTTGAAACAAAGCTAAATATATAATTGCCTTAATTTGCATGTGACTACCTCTGTTTAAAATATTTTGCACATTGATGTGTATTAAGTACATTGCCATTTCCATAATGCAATTTCTACCTCTAATTATTTGTGCTAGTCATAACATTTGTTATAATATATACACAAGTAAATTTATATAACTCTGTTTAGATATATTTTTATACATATAATGATATATAGTTAAGATATTGTTGTCATTTGATACAAAATATATATTTGGGTCAATAGTCATAAGGTTGTTATACTTAAAATTATTATAGAGCAGCTGTACACTCATTTTAGAATGCCTATTTTTACAATGTTAGCTTCACTTTCTTGGTTGATTGAGATTGCAGATTATGGTTGTTCAAATTTTCCACTTAACAGTCAAAATACTCAGGCTTTTCAAAAACATGTTAAAATATACCAGATAGATAGACATCTTCAACCACTTCATAGACCGAGAGAATATGACATTAAAGATTTTGTTATCTCAAATTTGGCCTTGAGAGACATGACAACTCTTGACATCACCGTTCCTTTCTCAAGGTGGTGTTGAGCATCACAGACATCTTACAAAGAGATTGTCTTGTTTGACAAATAATGGCCTGAGGGGCAAAGGACAACACTTGCCCTGACTGCTGTCAGTGTGCTCTCTGTCCAATATGGATGAGTAACATAAAGAATAAAAACTGCCAGAGCCTTCCTAGACAAGGTAAGATGGTCCTACCAAAAAATACCCTGCTTCTATGGAGACTTGTCAGATATCATAGGCCAATAGCCATAAAGATAGATGCTCCCTTTGTACAGAGAAGTGGTAGATGACTGTCTAAGTAGTTAACTGTCATTGTCTTCACCTAAATTTTAAAAGTTACTTCATCATGCTTCGAACTTCAAATATATATATTTTCCTTCTCAGGTCTTGACAGTGTTAAAGATTAGTTAGTTAAAGTTATTATTATTTCACGTCTCAACGAAGATTCTCGGGTGTTAAAACTTTATTGTTTGAGATAAACAGCCTTGAAGCAATCCCTATACATTTCCTCATATCAACATTTTAGACATTAAATTGCACCTTATATTTGTTGTTTTTCAGCAGTAGTTTGACCTCACTTATGTTAGTATCTTTCTTTTCCCCATACCCTGCCTTATAATGATCCCTATAGTACATAGTTTTATACTTAGTTTAGAACCTTCTTATTTAGACAACTGGAAAGCGGTCGAAAGTAAAATGCCCGAAGGGGAGGAGGCAGAAGAAAAAGCCTAGTGCTCTGTGGTTCCTGGATTGGTGGCGGACTGGGCAGCTAGAAATTCTCCGGCACGCTGCTTCCACAGACCCTTTTCTCCCCCCAAACAAAACCCTTCTCTGTAAGTGATATTTAGATAGTAAATATTACTTAATATGTATCTCACAGCGGGTTATTTACTGCAATATTTGTCTGTAAATTTTAGGATATCATCTTTTTCTTACTGCTTAGTAGTACTCCATTGTGTAGATGTACCACAGTTTGTTAATCCATTCTTCATTTGAGGGGCATAGGTTGAATCCAGTTTCTGGCTATTATGAATAATGCTTCTATGACCATAATTGAGCTAATGTCTTTGGAGTGCTAATGTGCATCTTTAAGGTATATGCCCATTAGTGGTATTGTTGGATAGTTTGGGAGATTGATTCCCAGATTTCAGAGAAACTTCCATACTGCATTCCAGAGTTGCTGTAAAAGTTTACACTACTGCCAACTATGGAGGAGTGTTTCCCTTGGTCCCCATCCTCTCCATCATAGGCTGTCATGAGTGTTTTAATATTAGCCATTATGATATATGTAAAGTGGTAACTCAAAGTTGTTTTGATTTACGTTTCTCTGTTGGCTAAAGAATTTGAGCACTTTTCAAGTGCCTTTCAGCCATTTATAATTCTTCTGCTGAGAAATCCCTTTTTAGTTCTGAACCTCATTTTTTAAATTGGGTTATTTAGGGCTTTGGGCTCTACTTTCTTGAGTTTTCTACTTACTTTAGATATCAGTCATCTGTCACTTGTAGGGTTGATGAAAATCTTTTTCCATTCTGTAAGCTGTCATTTTGTATTATTGACTGTGTCCTTAGCCTTATAGATGCTTTTTAGTTTCAGGAGGTCACACTTACTATTGTTGCTCTTAGTATCTGTGCTTCTAGTGCGTCTCTGTAAAAATGCTGATATGTACCATCCACTAGTTTCAGGAGGTCACACTTATTATTGTTGCTCTTAGGATCTGTGCTTCTAGTGAGTCTCTGTAAAAATGCTGCTATGCACCATCCACTACTAAGCCAAGCCTCCCCACTGAAAGTTCAGAGCTACACTAATTTATAAAGACAAGTATTAAGAGACAGTTTGATTCTATGATTAATTAGAAAAATACTAAAATGTTATTCACTAGGACTTATAAGCTCTACAAGCAGTATCAAGGTTGCAGTATCAAGAGTGAATTTAATTAGAATATTGCTTTATTAGCCCTTTAACTTTCTTATCGCTGTTGCATCAACAGGAGTATCATTCCAGGCTGATCATTTTTATAGCTCAGAAGGTTAATATGTGTGTAAGAATGTTGATGAATTTTCACCTCCAGCAGCCTGTTGAGTAACCTCTGACACTAAAAGAACTGGCCAACAGGGAGGAAGATTGTAGGTCAGTGTCAGCTTGAGTTATTCATGTGCTAAAATAAAATAGTTCTGTGTCTTTAGTAGTACAATCATACTATCAAGTTAAGTTGAGAAACCAAGAGTAATCACACTAGAACTATTTGGAGGGGTCTCTAGTAATTCACAAATGAGAAACTGCTAGAGAGATCAACAAATGAGACTGAGATTTTTGTTGTTTAATAATCTCTCTTCTGGGGGAAAGATCTTAGCATGTAGAGCATCTCTGTTCAAAACTCCTTTTCAAATTCCACTGAATTTGTTACTGTGCCATCCACTTCTAAGAATCAAATACAATGAATAAATGGGAAAAAGAAACGTTAAGTGACAGAAACTTTAAAAAGGCACAGAATTCTGGCCCAAACTCCCTGTCTAGTCAAAGAGAGTGAGGAGGGATTATATAAGCAAAGCAGTCAAGATCATGATGGGGAAACCCTCAGAGACAGTCAAGTTACTGAGAGCTCATGGGCTCTGGGATGACAGCTGGAAACCAACATGGGACTGAACTAGGTACTCTGAAAGTAGAAGACAGTCTGTGGCTTGGGTAGATTGTGGGGCCACTGACAGTGGGACTAGGATTTATCTCTAGTGCATAAATTGGCTTTTTGGAGCCCATTTCCTATAGAGGGATGTCTTGCTCGGCCTTCATATGGTGCCTGGGTTTAGTCCTGCCTCAACTTGATATACAGACTATATTAACTCCCTGTATGAGTCCTTACTCTCTCTGAGAAGTGGATGAGTGGTAGGGTGGGGAGAAGCTGGGGGCTAGTAGGAGGAGGGGAGGGAAGGGGAACTATGGTTGGTGTGTAAAATTAAAAAAAATACTTTGAAATAAAGAAGTGTTTAAATTAACTAGATTACATAATTAATATACTACTAGGAGTAGTTTAATATATTATTTATAATGAATATCTGTTAAGTTTTGATGAATAAAAAATATTATTTACTTCACTTTAGCTGTAGTTTTTAAATATATGTACTTGTAGTGTACACAATAGATTAAGAACTCAATGGTCAATAAAGAAAATATGGTTAATCTCACTGACCAAAATTCAATTTATGGATATAACAGTCTATTATGATCCAGTCATCAGCAAAGAATAAAAGGTAGAAAGGTGATATGAATGTATAGTTTGAGGAAAAGTGATCATGACCCTTGGATGTAGCCACTGAAAAGAGCCCATGGTGGCCATACATGGAAGCAGTCTATTCACTGAGTTAGAGAAGGGATCACTTAAGCAGAAGACAAAGAGGCACGCCTGTTACTGAGATATCTGCATTGTAGGAAGGATTGTTTTGGTCATGTCTGTATGCAATTATTTCACACTAACAATGTCACATCTATTTTTATATTACTCAAATAACACACCAATGTTAATACAATTTTATCTTACTAAAAGAATGTTATTGTTCAAGGATCTCTGTAATAGCCTCTTCAGATTTTAAGAATCATTGTTCTTATGAGACATTTTAATGACCCAGAAATCCTAATACCCAATGTTACTATACACAGTAGCAAGTATTCTCACAATTGTCCTATTATTTTCTACATGTGTGACTTTAAAACAGTCAATACCAACATCTTGGTCAGATCTCAATAATCTTTTACTAAATGTTAAAAGAAATTTATACTTTCTATACTTCTAAAAAGTCCTCTAAAAATTTGTTCTATTTTTGTCAATCATACTGTATTGAGGAAAAAAGTAAAAGTAAATGCATAAATGCAATATGCACAAAAGATGAAAATCTTGAGATATAAAGACTACTATAAACTTGACTAGCATTTTGACATAGGTTAGAAATGGAGAGAAAACAAAATGAAAAAAACATAGTTCAGCATAAAAGCATGCTGCAGTCTAAGACTATTTTTAATATGTATGGTGAAATTAGAAAAATAAAATAAAAACAAAAATTCTTAATGTATTTAAAAAAATTAATAGATTATTATACAATTCAATTTTTTTCATGACAATATTTGAAAACTTTTACAATGGAATATTACATGGAATAAGAAAAAAACTACGTAGGTTTTTAAAGAATAAACAAATTTAGGTTGTCTGAACAGCTTATAAGGGGTAAAAAGAGGCAGAAATTTTGCAAAAATGTTTGAAAAATATTTACTCAATAAAAGGGCAGGTCTGCTGCTCTCTTTTTGCTTTTTAGAATTGGTTCCCAAGAAAACACATTGTGAAGAAAATCTTGGAAGTTTATATTTTATGGAGTGGTCCAAATCTATGAATACAGTATTGACTGCAGAGGTAATGAGACACAGAATGAAAGAAGTTTTTGAGGTGCATATTGAGCAAGCCCCCATTTTTTATCTTATGTGATTTTTTCCTGAGATTACCAGGAATTTTAGCTGGAACGTTGTATTAACTTGTGAAAGTTCTTTCTACATGAAAAAGGCAAAACCATTAATCTTTTACTTACAGTATAGCTGTGATCCAAGGCTTTTCTCTATGAGATACTACCTTCCCTGAACTTCTGGTTGCATATGCACAGACAAAGTCTAGTTCCATGCAAGCCAAAAAGAAAGCTTACCTTTGACTCCCCACATAAATAATGCAGCATGCTCAAGGAAAAAACAGAGTCTGTTCAGTAATCATTTCATACACTGAGGTCATTCTTACTGAAAGCTAAGAAAGCATAATTTGTCAAATGGCCCACAGTTAAGGACACAGGATGTACTCAAGATGATGCTTTTGTATATAGTGTAAAAAATTAATTTGTGCTATCTGCTTCTATCCAGTGTCACTTCTGTAATACATCTCTGTTTTTTGTCGAAAACAGATGATTTCACTACTCTACCGAGAAGTTAAATAGAAATGCATATTGTTTCAGAGCCTTTTACTGCCAGCTATTAAAGATGTTTCCGTAATTACAAATATGTACTAAGACAGTAAGTATCACCCCTTCATGATATCAGCATCAGTTCCTGTCTCCAGAATCCTGCTCTTTATCTCTAGGCACCAAGATAAGCTATAAACTTTAGTTCCTAAGCTATGAACTAAAGCATTGTTGATCCATCTTAGGGTCAAAAAGGTGACAGGGCACTACTAGATTTCCTGCATGAAGGCAATTTGGATTTTTAAAGACAGCATTATCTAGGTGAATAGCTATAAACACAATATCTAGGTAGCTCCTTTTCAATAAAGAAACTATACCTGGGGCCAGTGAAGGTATTCTGTGGGAAAAGAGAATTACTTTCAAGTCCAATAATATAGATTATCCCTGACACCCGCATAATAAAGACTGAGATCCAGTTCTTTCTAGTTGCCCTTTGACCTTACCATGCTTGAATATCCACAGACATAACAAGTCATAATGCAGGATAATAAAAAATTAATCAATTTTAAAAAGAAACCACATTTTCCAGAATAAACACATCAAAGCATTTCACCTCATTGAATTTTAAATAATGGCAAATGATGTAATATATTCTAATTTTTTCTTACTCAAGAAATCTCATAGATAGCACAAATGAAAAAAAAACTGATAATGAACTTTTTTCTCTTGAAGTGTTTCTTGCTGTTGAAAATCTTTTACCTACTCATGCAGCATATGGATCATGACTTCTGAATCACTGCCTTAGTGGACATACATACTCAAGTTTCTATTTTTTCTGCTCGATCAGCAGATATAGACAGAACTGCTGAATCTCAAATAAACATACAGAGGCTTATATTATTTACAAACTTTGGCCTATTGCTCTAGCTTATTACTAACTAACTAGCTAACTCCTAAAACTTAAATCAACCTATTTCTATTAATCTGTGTATCACCACATGGCCTGGGGCTCACCAGTTATTTCTTTTTTTTTTTTTTTCTTCTTCTTTATTTTGTATTTATCAAAAAAAAAACAGTAAAAAGAATTTAAAATGCAGAAGAGTTAACAATAACTATACAGAGGATAAGAATCATAAGCATGGCTTATCAAGGGTAGAAATACAAATAAGATTGCTACACATATATTTTCTTTGTGTTGAGCTTTCCCTATATATCCTTATTCAAGGTCTCTTCCCCCTCCCAACACATCTGGTCATTTTTCTTCTCTGCAACTGCCCATCCCCTCCCTGGGCATGGAGCAGACAGTCCTATGGTCCCACTGACCCAATAATGCTTAGATCAGTCTCCACTTCTGGCCAAATCCAGTTCTTTCCCCCCTCCCTCAAGAGTGAGTCAGGTGTTCCTATAGTTGGACTGGGGTTTGAAGGGTCAGTCCAGGGTGTTTCTGATCCCAAGCTGTTCGGTGGTTGTGGTTTGCTGACCTAACACCTGTTAGAGTGACTAAGATAAAAGGCACAGATGACAGCCAATGCTGGAGAGGATGCGGTGCAAAGGGAACACTCCTCCATTGTTGGTGGGAGTGTAAGCTTGTTCAGCCACTTTGGAATACAATATGGAGGTTTCTCAGAAAATTGAGAATCAATCTCCCCAAGGACCCAGCAATACCACTTCTGGGTATATACCCTAAAGAGGCTCATT